>VDFB02390572.1:0-40912 GCA_007258455.2 Sequoia sempervirens | reverse complement strand
TTAGCTCATTTTTAATTCCACATAGTTCATCATAAGATTGGAGGTGGACAATTGCTTTATTTTCTTTCTCAGAGCTATCCTCTAACTCTGTAGTTATCCAAGTTGAAACATGTAGTTAAACAGTCAAAGACAGGCTAATAGATCTTTTAGGAACACGTGGTGTTGTCATGCCATCTTCACTTTGCTTGCCGTATATATTTTAAACATTGATTTCCCCTCTTAGGTACCCTTTTCATGTTTACTTGCTAAAGGAATACCTAAATCTTTTTAACACCATACAATTTAGTCATCATTTTTTTCTGAAGGAAAGTACATGATCTTGTGACAGAACAAATCATGTTAAGGAAATCTTTCGGATTTTATCATATCAAAACCATGACTGTTATCATGTATCTTTGTGTAGATAAGAATTTGTGGACCATCATGTGACCTCTTTTCAATGTTTCCATTTTGTTACACATCACTTGGAAGATCAATTGGTTATACCACGTATTCTAATACTTCATCTGTGGTTCTGATGTTTGCCACTGTAACAGTGAAGTTGTTGTCATCAATCGGACTTGATTGTCCAATGGCAGTTGTAGTTTCCCCTCTTGCTACAAGTTTTTTCCCAAGTCTAAGTCAGTGGAGCATCAAATGATCAAGCATAGTGAAAATCTAGGCAATCACAACAAATACACTTGAAAAAGAGCAAACACAATTGCGAACAAAAATAATTATGATGACACTTTATTGACATAAGTTGTGTGAAAATGGAATAAGGCAGTCATCAAAGTGAAATTTAATGGGTACAGCATAATTATCTCTCATGATCTGTGAAGGGATCCATTTTCACTACATGGCAAATTCAGGACTTGTGTTGCAGGTCCAAACAAGTCTTATATGTTATCAAACCCTGAATATTTTTGCTTATTTGGATTACTCTCAAAAAATTATGTAATTTCAAAATGACACCTCCTTTTGAGTCTCTATGCAGAAGTTTTGGCTCTTGAAAGGAGGAAAAAATTGTCAGAAGCAACAAATTTGTCCTGCACAAAGTGGTGAAAACATTTTCACCTTGACAAATTCATCAGAACCATGTTGCACCCCAATGAAACTTTTTTTATAAGCCTTCTGTGCATATTCCTTCATCAAGTTGTAATATATATAAAAGGCCTGATGTTGATGTTTTCACTTTTCACGCATGAGCTATTTTACTGTTTGCTTCATTTTGAGAAATGATTGTTATCCTTGGAGGAGTTGTCTTTTGATCATGTCATACATAAGAGAAGGAAACATGAAAACAATCCAACTGATGGGAGTGATGGCATTGATGGCAAGGGGAGATAAATAGTGCACCTGACAGCTAATGACACCTTTTAAGTGACACAATGGCAAAAGAAGGCACCTAACATGTGTTAAGGACAAGAACAGTCATATGGCATGCCTGATTCGTGAGTTTGTGTAGCCTTTAAGTGGCAGACAGACAAAAGGCACGCCTGAGATGGTCTATCAAGCATTGGAGTGACAAAGCTGAAGGAGATGCACGCCTAAGACATATAAAGGGCAAAATCAAGTGCCATAAGGGAGTGTTAAGGCATGCCTGACAAGTGTTTGGCCTTTTCAGTGGCACAAGCGTCTCAAGCTTGCTTTTGGAGCAGTTTATAACAGTTTTTAAGTGGGGAACATAGCAGAAGAGCATGCCTACAAGAGGTTTAAGTGGCACAATGGTTTTGTTTTCTGTGGTTTTTCAGCTGCTTAGGGTTTAGGGTGTTTGTTGATAAACAATGGGGCTGAAGGGAGGTGAGGGAGAATATTCAAATGCTGAAGCAAGGTTCTGTAAAATAGAGAAGGTTATAGCAATCCTTTCTCAATCAATGGAGACCATGAAAGGCCTAATGAAGATCCTCATGGCGAGATTGGATGGTGACTAGCCTAATTCCAATGAAGAAGAGGAGACCCCAAGGGCTGAGAAGAGTCTTCCAAATAAAACTTTATTCAATGCAAAGGCTTAGATTGAGATTTCTCCATTGGAAGGTGATGTGGATGTGAAGACGCTTGACCATTGGTTGGCTGAATTGTAGGCATATTTTAGTGTTCCTTATCTTACCTTAGAACAAAAATTTCCTTTGTTAGGATAAGAATGGTAAAGCATGCTTTAACTTGGTTTGAGAGTCCCTTGTATTGTATGGCTTTAAGGAGACAAACTTCCTTTGTGATGTCCCCTCGCTAGACATTTCTAAACGAAATGCTATTCCTTTATTGGACCCTTGTGGGCTAGCCAGTTTGGATAGAGGGTCAGTGGTGTATTTTGGAGAGTTTGTTTGTTCGTGTTTTCAGTGGACAGTGTTTAGATCACAGTGAGCGTTGGCATTCCAGGAGTTCATCGTTTCTGACGGCACGAGATTATCCTGAGTTTTGAGCATTTTACGGGATTTTTAGTGATTAAGTTAATTTATTAACTTAAAACGCCCTTTTAATAAAGTCACATTGACTTTATTTATATTTTTATATCACTTAAATCTCAAAAGGAGGATTATAATATTTTAATGACTTAAAATATTATAAAAGTGCGCCCAACTATTGAAAAGGAATATATTAAAATATTATAATATTTTGAAAACCTAAAAAGGGCGTATCCTTATGGAAATGCGTGCTTTTGCTTAAAGAGGCATTTTGGCAATTGAAACTCATATCATTTGACCATTTCTCTTTGCCTTGTGCATCTTTTCTCTGAGCATTCTCCTGAGAGCAGGGTTTGATCATTGTGTCCATTGGAGAACGGAAAACTCTTCAGTGTTGAGTATGTTTGAGGCTGTGAGAGATCAGCTGAATCCGTACAGTTGAGGGCTTCACACAGAAGTTCTACAGTTGCAGACAGAGGATTTATTTATGCAGATGTTTGTTCTTCAGAATAATCATTGAGGGTTTCTTGGTGGCGTCCTTCTACAGCTTCTGGGATTCTTCTTCAGAGATTCATTTCCTTCTTTTTCATGGCCGTACGGATTGTCTTGGAATTTGTGCCTTGAGAAAGGCGTGTGAAGACAAAGGGAGAAACGCCTCCTTTTTGAGCTGGTTTTGGTTTCCATCCTTGGCGCCTAGTCTATTCAGTGCATTGTGACCTATTTCTCAGCAGGAGAAACCCCTTCTGGAGCTTTGGCGTGCTTTTATGCTGATTTTCACCATTTCCGGCTGTAGATCTGGCTATTGCTTTATATAAAATAACTGGAGTATTTCGGGTATGTCTGTTATGCATATTCTAATTGTCTCAGTATAATAATAGCTTCTGTATTTCCAATTTGTGAATTTTTGCTTTAAATTTCATTTTATGAGCAAAAATATGCTGCGCCCCTTCTCTTCTGTCTATTAAGATTTCTTAAAAAACTTAAAAAAACAATTAAAGACTTAAGAATTTGGGGGTTTTGAGCGGAGAGCCAGCAGGGCTCATCACAGTGGTATCAGAGCCAGGTTCCTGCCAGCTTGTGGGGTTTGAGAATTTATGAAGTCAAACAGAGAGGGTTTTGGTAAGTCCTATTTCAGAGGTGGCCCTAGAAATCAAAGAGGTGACCAGAATCCATTTCCACCATTTCCGTTTGCAGATCAGGAGGAGGAATTAGATTGGGACAATATGGCGAACAGGGCTGGAGAAAGTTCTCACAGAAATAACTGGGAGGATGAGGACAGAGAAGCCAAAGACGTGCTTAGAGGCATGGTTGCAGGGCAAGAGCAGGTTGCAACTATTCTTCAACAACTCAGCACGAATGTTCAGAATTTGTCATTAAACAGAGCTCGTAGTTTGGATTCAGATAGAGATGGCAGTATCCATAGACAGCCACAGAGGATTATAGATCCAGTACGCACCTATGAAAGAGCTACATTTCCCACGTTCACCAGAGATGATGCTGAGGAAGTGGATGAAGCTGAACAGGGTGGTGAAATAAATTTTGCAGATAATATTATGGCGATGCATGATGAGTGGGATAATTTGCCACCAAGGGTTAAGGAGCACCTTAACTTTGACAGGTTTATGAGCCAGAAGAGAGAGCACACCAGGAACAGGAATGACAGGCGTCCTAGACACAAACAGAGTGATCTTAAACAGGCAACCAGCAAACTAACTTTAGTACATTTTGATGGCAGTGGCAGAGTTACAGCACGTGCCTGGGTTAGTAAACTGGATACTTTCCTGACACTACGCCCCATGCCTGAGGTGGATGCCATTCGCTTTGCAGCACTTCATCTAGATGGCGTAGCACATGACTGGTGGATTCATGGTATGACTACCCTTCATCATGACAGGATTACCTCGTACCAGGAGCTTACTGATAGACTGGTAGAGAGATTTGACAGAAGGGATCCTGAGCTTTTCTTCAGAGATTTAGCACAGCTGAAACAGTTAGGTAGCTTGGAATCGTACACTGGTGAATTCCAAAGACTATCTGTTATGGTGACAGGGATCTCAGAGAGAAGGCTGGTCATATTATTTATTGAAGGTCTTTTCGAGCCCATGAAAGGTTGGATAAAAGCATTTGATCCACCTACCTTACAGGAGGCAATGAGGAAAGCTCGCAGCATGGAGCTATCTACACCTCGTAAGCCTTTTAGCTCGAGCTCGAAGCCTACAACATCATACACGGAAAATAAATCAGATCCAAAGAAGGCTGATAATACAGATCAGAAAAAGAAATTTGCAGCCCCTTTAGATCGAGAAACCATGAATGATTTGAGAAGGAGAAAACTCTGTTTTTATTGCAAAGGTCCGTATGATTTTAATCACGATTGCCCCCTCAAACCAAAAGGGCAAAACAAGCATATGGAGTGGTTTTATGAGGAAGAACCATTGACTGATTTTTCTGATCAGCGAGCTCCAATCTATGATACAGATGGGGAAGAATCAGAAAATGAAGCAGAAATTGCAGAGGAAACAGAACTTAAGGAGGCTCATATGTCCAGCATGCAGAAAGAGGGTTCTTTCAGACTCCGTGGGATCCTAGCTGGTCAAAGGGTCATATCTCTCCTTGATACAGGTGCAACCCATAACTTCATCGATTCACGGTTGGTAGAGAAACGGGGTATTCAAACTCAGCAGTTTGAAGGTATACGTGTGAGGGTTGCAGATGGGAACACTCTCGATTGTGAGAGGATGATACCTGACTTGCCTTTGAAACTTAATAATTTCGAGTTCAAGGCAGATTTTTATGTGGTAAACATGGGTGGAACTGATGTAGTTCTTGGCATGAAGTGGCTTCATGCAATAGGAGAGTTCACGCTTAATTTGCGTGACATGGAGATGAAGTTCACCATTGATGGCACAAATCATATTCTCAAAGCCATCAGGGACAGCAACCTTAGGGAGATTTCACTTCGGAGAATGGAGCGTTTGATTCGTAATGATATGGTAGAGTGGGCTGCTGAATGCAAGCTAATGCCTTCACAGTTGGATCAGCAAGCTTCTCCATACCATCCAGATGTGCAGGAACTTCGAATCAAACATGCGAAGGTATTCAGTGCTATTCCACCAGGCAGGCCTCCTGATAGAGGTATTGAGCATATTATAGAGCTGGATGAGGGCACGAAACCGATTATGATTACTCCTTACCGGCACCCCAAGCGTCTGAAAGATGAGATTGAGAAGACTATTCAGGAGCTGTTAGCTATGGGACACATCAGGCCGAGTAAGTCACCCTTTGCTTCATCAATTGTTTTGGTGAAGAAAAAGGATGGTACACTTAGGATGTGTATTGATTACAGAATGCTCAACAAGAAAACCATAAAGAACAGGTATCCTATTCCTCGGATAGATGAGTTGATAGATGAGCTTCATGGAGCTTGCTACTTCTCAAAGATTGATTTGAGAACAGGTTATCACCAGATCAGAGTCCGAGAGGAGGACATAGAGAAAACTGCGTTCAGATGTCACTGTGGACACTTTGATTTCTTGGTTATGCCATTCGGTTTAACCAATGCTCCAGCCACGTTTCAGTCGACAATGAACAGGGTTTTCCATCCTCACTTGAGGAAATTTGTTTTAGTGTTCTTCGACGACATCCTGGTATATAGTAAATCATGGGAGGAACATATGGTTCACTTGGATGAGGTTCTGAGTATACTTGACAGGGAGTCCTTGTATGCCAAGGAGTCCAAGTGTGCTTTGGGCATGGCAGAGCTTTTATATCTGGGACACATCATCAGCGGTGCAGGAGTCAGCATGGACCCAGAGAAGGTTCGAGCCATCATTGATTGGCCTACACCTGAGACTTTGACACAGCTCAGGGGATTTGTAGGATTGTGTGCTTTCTATCGTCGGTTTGTTAGTGGGTTCTCGCGGCATGCTGCGCCACTAACCGATTTGACTAAGAAAGGTGCTTTTGAGTGGACACCACTAGCACAAGCGTGCTTTGAGAAGTTCAAACTTCTCATGACTTCGTGTCCTGTTCTGGCTTTACCGGACTTCACTAAACCCTTTGAGTTACATTGCGATGCCAGTGGTGAGGGTATTGGTGCAGTTATTATGCAAGATCGACACCCTATAGCTTTTGAGAGCAGAAAGCTAAGAGGGCCTGAACGGAGTTTTAGTATCTATGATAAGGAAATGTTGGCTATCATGCATGCGATGGCCAAATTCAGGCAGTACTTGATTGGTAGTAAGTTCACTGTGAAAACTGATCATAATAGTCTGAAGCATTTTCTTGGACAGCGAGATCTTAATGAGAGACAACAAAAATGGGTCAGCAAGCTTCAGTCTTACGATTTTGACATCTCTTATGTCAAGGGCACTCAGAATGTGGTTGCTGATGCTTTATCTCGCCGTCCTCACTTGGGTTCTATTACATTGGTTTCAGAAGACTGGAGACACCTGATTGTAGCAGAGTATGCTAAGGACCCATGGGCCTCTAGCATAGTAGATGGATCAGTGTTGGATGACAGGTATTCACTTGTAGATGACCTTATCATCTACAAAGGGAGGATTTTATTGGTTCCAGGTTCTGAGATGAGGGACAGGGTTTTGAGGTCATTGCATGATTCACCCATGGCAGGACATCCCGGGTACTATAAGACCTATAGGCAGGTACGGGAGAGATTCTCTTGGAAGGGTCTCAAGTCCTATGTTCTCCAGTATGTCAGGGAATGTCTTGTTTGTCAGCAGAACAAGCAAGAGCACACATACCCTGCAGGTCTTCTACAGCCGCTTCCTATCCCTGAGAGGAAGTGGGATTGTTTATCCATGGATTTCATCACGGGCTTGCCAAAAGCTCAAGGGAAGGATAGTATTTTCGTGGTGGTAGATCGATTGATGAAATATGCACACTTTTTCGCAATCACTACTACACACACGGCTACTCAGATTGCTGATTTGTTCTTCCGAGAGGTATTCAGGCTGCACGGTTTACCTCGCAGTATAGTTAGCGACAGGGACAGAAAATTTATGAGTAACTTCTGGCAGGAGTTATTCAAGCTTTGTGGGACAGAGCTCACCCCTAGTACCAGTTACCACCCCCAGACAGATGGGCAGACAGAGATCGTCAACAAATGGGTGGAAGGGTACTTGCGTAACTATAGTTCAGGGCAGCAGAAGGCATGGGTGAGGTGGTTATACTTATGTGAGTACTGTTACAACACCACCCATCACATGAGCATCCAGATGACACCATATCGAGCGTTATATGGATATGACGCTCCGAGCTTTCTTGATTTATTGCTGAGTGACAGTAGAGTTCCCAGTGCTGGTGATTTGTTATAGGAGAACCAGGATATTATGAGAGCACTTAGGGAAAATATTCAGAAAGCCCAAAATCAGCAAAAACAATATGCTGATCAGAGACGAGTAGAGCGGTCTTTCGAGATCGATGATTTGGTGTACCTGATGCTTCAGCCGTATAGGCAGTCTACCCTTCGCAAGAAGGGCTCCGAGAAACTTAAGCCGCGATACTATGGACCTTTCAGAGTTGTCAGACGTGTGGGTCAAGTGGCTTATGAGCTGGATCTTCCGGTGGACAGTAGAGTTCACAACGTGTTCCATGTGTCGCGCCTCAAAAAGGCGTTGGGACAACACGTAATTCCTTCTATTGATTTGCCACCCCTGGATGATGAGGGCAAATTAGTTTTGATACCTGAGGCCATTCTGGACTCCAGAGAGCGTCATCTTCGGAGGCGGGTCATCAGGGAATACTTGGTTAAGTGGAGGGATCTACCGGCAGAGGATGCGACGTGGGAGAGTGACAGTGTTCTTCAGCATCCAGCTTTGAGTTTGCTTGTGGACAAGCAAATTCGGGGAGGGCGGACTGTGATGTCCCCTCGCTAGACAGTTCTCGGGAACAGAGCGTTAGCCCTTTATTGGACCCTTGTGGGCTAGCCAGTTTGGATAGAGGGTCAGTGGTGCATTTTGGAGAGTTTGTTTGTTCGTGTTTTCAGTGGACAGTGTTTAGATCACAGTGAGCGTTGGCATTCCAGGAGTTCATCGCTTCTGACGGCACGAGATTATCCTGAGTTTTGAGCATATTACGGAATTTTAAGTGATTAAGTTAATTTATTAACTTAAAACGCCTTTTTAATAAAGTCACATTGACTTTATTTATATTTTATATCACTTAAATGTCAAAAGGGGGATTATAATATTTTAATAACTTTAAATATTATAAAAGTGCGCTCAAACTATTGAAAAGGGATATATTAAAATATTATAATATTTTAATGATGAGAAAGGCCGTACATTTCTTGAAATGCGTGCCTTTTGGTATAAAGGCATTTCCTGGCAATAGAAACTCATCTCTTTGACTATTTCGAATTGCCTTGTGCATCTTTTCTCTGAGCATTCTCCTGAGAGCAGGATTTGATCATTGTGTCCATTGGAGAACGGAAAACTCTTCAGTGTTGAGTACGTTTGAGGCTGTGAGAGATCAGCTGAATCCGTACAGTTGAGGGCTTCACACAGAAGTTCTACAGTTGCAGACAGAGCTTTATTTATGCAGTATTTGTGCTTGATAATAATTGAGGGTTTCTTGGTGGCGTACTTCTTGCTTCAGGGATTCTTCTTCAGAGATTCATTTCCTTCTTTTCATGGCCGTACGGACTGCCTTGGTTTGTGTGCCTTGAGAAAGGCGTGTGAAGTGAAAGGGAGAAACGCCTTCTTTTTGAGCTGGTTTTGGCTTCTATCCTTGGCGCCTAGTCTATTCAGTGCATTGTGACCTGTTTCTCAGCAGGAGAAACCCCTTCTGGAGCCTTGGCGTGCCTTCATGCTGATTTTCACCATTTCCGGCTGTAGATCTGGCTATTGCTTTATATAAAATAACTGGAGTATTTCGGGTATGTCTGTTATGCATATTCTAATTGTCTCAATATAATAATAGCTTCTGTATTTCCAATTTGTGAATTTTTGCTTTAAATTTCATTTTATGAGCAAAAATATGCTGCGCCCCTTCTCTTCTGTCTATTAAGATTTCTTTAAAAAACTAAAAAAACAATTAAAGACTTAAGAATTTGGGGGTTTTGAGCGGAGAGCCAGCAGGGCTCATCACAACTAACTTGACCTTCTCCTTAAGGACATAGGGAAACTAAGTTGGCTAAAAACATGGTGGAAGATGTAAGGACCATCACTAAATACATCTCTAACCACACATGAGTCATGAATCTCTAAGAGAGCAAGCTAATGGCAAGGAACTCGTGCATACAAAACTAGACACTTTACCACTAATTTCCTCACCTTGCAAACTAAAGCAACCTTCAAGACATGTTTTTGAGTAAAAGGTGGCTGGAGAGTCCTTACTACAAAATGGTTGAAAGGGTCATGAAGATCGTTTTTATGATAAATTTGCCAAAGAGCGTGGAGGAGATCAACAACTTAAATGTTCGATCAAAATTTCCTTCTTTTTTTAATTTAACAATGTTAAAGTTGTTTTTGTAAAATTCTAATAAGAACCTTTAAGACATCATAAACAATGAGGTTGCAAGTTTCTAAGTGGGTGGAAAGGAGAGTATTTTCTTCATCTTTATGCATTCATAGGAGGGTTACTCTATAGCCAAGTTAAAATATATGTTTAGTTTGAGTTTACTATTTATTAAAACTTAAAGTTTACAAAAATCCTTACAATGCTATAAATGTTGTCCTTGTAAATTTGTGGTGGGAAAATTTTGGTACCACAATACCTAATTTTCAAAAACTTACTATTTGCATTTTATCTCACCCCTATAGCACTTTGGTTATGAGTGTAATTGGAGTCTTTCTCAGGCCATTCACACAAAGAATCCTAATAAGTTGACTCAAGAGCACTTGAATGACTTTATCTTTGTGCAATACAACCTTTGGTTGTGAAGAAAAGGTAGAGAATCTTACCACACATCATGCACATGACCTTGATGACATTGATCCATGTTCGAATTGGATTGCAAAAGATGTTGATCCATAGTTTATTGTCGATAAAATGGTTGATTTGATGAGGGATGAAGACAAATGACAAATGAACATGGTAGCATATGAGAAGGCAAAAGGCAAAGTTGGTGAGACATCAAGAGCAGAATTCACCACATACACAGCTTGATCCTATGCTTGAAGCTCCTATTGAGGCTTTTGTTGAAGATATTGCTGCTATAACATTGAGTTGTATGACACCCACACAACAGAAACAAACTTTCCTAAGCTTTTATTGTAAATAAAATTTATAATTTGTTATTTTTATTGATAATGAAACTTTAAGTTCGTATATATTGAAAATTTGAACTTGTTTTTTGGTCTATGATGTGTATTGTACCCTAATTTTTAGCTCTATATGAAGGAAATCAATTGTGTTCCTTACATTCAGTAAGATGTGTGTTTTTTACTTAAATATTATTAAAATTTTATGTATTGTACCCTAATTTTTATCTCTATATGAAGGAAATCAATTGTGTTCCTTACATTCAGTAAGATGTGTGTTTTTGACTTAAATATTATTAAAATTTTATGTATTTTTAAGTTCAATAAATGTGTCAAGTTATTTCCGAGCTTTTCCCCGAGTTTATTCTGAGTCATGGATTTTTAAAATTCTTGGGTCAGTTGAGTAAATGCTGTGTCTAAATTTTTTTCAACTATGGATGAAACGTTGAAATGTTGTTAATTTGTATGTCAACTCATGAATTCCAAATTTGGCTCTAATGTTTCATAATATGGTTTTGAATTTAGTGACTGCCTTAATCATGTGAATATTTGAAATTTCCTACATTTTTTTTTGTCATTCCCTCCCCCATTACATGAGAATTTCCATATCATTTGATTTTCCTTTGAGACTTTACAAACAAAGATATAAAATTTGGCATTAAGTGCATCAAAAGATAAAGCCAAGGACAGTCAAGGGTGCCAAGCTAAGAACCTAAATCTTAGAAGTATGACCCTTATGCCTCATATCAAACATCTTTTTAACCAAGATGTCAAGCAAGACTTCCAAAACCTAGACTGAAAATTTAGCTGTTTACCTAAACAATAATCAAACCATCACGATTAACACTCTTTTGGAAAAATTATACAATTTGATATTTTAACATTAAATTAACAATTGGATTCAGGACAAAACTAAGGAATAATCTGACTTTGGAAATCAACATCCTACTACTAATCAACTTATTACCTTCAAAGTTACTGCTGAGGATTATAAAGACAAAACAAAGGACCTCATTTGTTGTTTTATTGACTTCAAAAAAGCATTTGACACTTCCCAAGAGATAATCTATGGAAAAGATAAGAATTTGGTATCCCTCTTGAGCTTCACAACATTCTGATTAGGCTTTATCAAAAAAAAAATTCACAAAAAAATGCAACAATGAGTAGTCAATGGATATGAAGTGCAACATTAAGTGAAGCAAGGATGCCCCATATCCTTGAAGAGCACAAAAGATTTACGGAGAGGGGGGGGTGAATCAGTAAATCAAATACAACTTTTTATTTTTACTCTTTTCAAACTTATTATAATCAATTTTGATATGAACCAATTTCCTCAAAGTGATATAACTTTATTGAATTAATTTTTCAAGGTAGGCACCAACCTACAGATTTACACCAAGATGATTTAGTAGACTATATCCTACAAGGAACACCTAGACCTCTATAATTTTAGTAGACACCTGCCTACAAGGAGCACCAACCCCTAATGCAAGGTACCAAAAACCTTGACTTGATGGAAGTGAGACTACCTTCAATCTGATCTGCACAAGCCCAACTCTCCAATCTGCTCTATGTGATCCAAGATATCACCTTCAACCCACACAAGGAGGTAGGAATCTGACTGAACTGCAAGTCTTCAATTACAACAACCACACTCAGGCTTTGAATGAAATGCCATTCATATATCTTGCCAAACATTGCATCCTTTAATTGAAAGATCACAACAATACTTGCAGCTTTCAAGAGTGTCTCTTCATAAAAAACTGAATTTGTTTGCCTTAAACAGATCATATTGTTCTTGATTGCTTTTCATATATTATATGCTTAAACTATTATAATTTCTTAGTTTGTTTGTCTTCAAGAACAGGCACACCACTTCAGAAATGAATGAATTGTCAGTAGTGAGTTACGTCTCTGTATAAATGCATTTCTTCTGCCTTGAGTATTTCTTTTAATGGAAACTAACATTTAAAGAAAACGCACTTGATTATAGGTTACGTCTTTTAGCTTAATTCAGATTAATCCAGAAAACATTTTACTTGATTGTCTCTCTTCAGCAAGTCCTTAGAAGATACGTCCTTTGATGTTTTGCGGAGCTTACAACTGCTCATAAAAAACACGTCTTTTGAAAGAAATCGAATATCCTTTTTTAACATACCGTTTCCTTTGATGTTTTGCGGGGCTCACAACTACTCATAAAAACACGTCTTTTTAAAAGAAATCGAATATCTTTTAACTTACCGTTTGTTTGTGTAAAGACGTCTTTTGAAATAACAACCGCCGCTTGAGACCACATCTTCCTTATTTTTTTAACTTTTAACAAATCACGTCCTTTTTGAATGGCTCGAAACAAATTAATATTTGTTTAACACCAATAGCATATCTCGTGTTTTTATTGTGTTATGTTAAAACTGCGCGCACTTCAACCATAGCCTTTAATTTGAGCAAGTATGACTGATGTCTTCCAGATTTCAAAAAGAATACTCCGAGTATAAGAATCTGTAGGGAAACAAACTGCGGAATTCTTTTTGTAGACACTGTGATTTTGGACCTTATAAAAATACTTCGAACCTTTAAACAATCGTATCCTTTACTCTGCGGATAGACCAATATGTGTTTGATTCATTGAATATATTTTGTGCAATATCAATACGATATCTACTATGGAGAGCATGATATTCATAATCTAGACTGAAAATACAAAAGAGGATGTGAACTATGTAATCTGACTTTAACAACACTCTTCAAGCTTCGACCTTTGACATCAATGACAATTCTTTTAACAATCCTAACCTTTTTTGGTATCTATATTGTTGAACTTGCAGAATATTTAGAACGTTGCACTGGTATAAACATGGTTGAGCTCTGTCCTACTATATGATGACAATATTATCTTTCCTGCAAAAGCTCTCAACGATCTCAACAAGCAACCAATGTTCTTCAACAACTTTGTGAGAAATATGAACTTACAATTAATATTGGTGGCATTGTTACCAAATCTGGCTGGATCTAGTTTTTTGGACTGGTTGGATTTGTCTGATTTGTTCCAGATTTTTTAATTCCCACAGAAATATTATTAGATTTCTTGATTTTTCTGGCTCTCCAAATGAATTCAATGTTTTCATACCTAATAACCACGTTTGCAAACGAGGGTTATAATCAAATCCAAAAGAAGCTATTATCCTCCAATTTTTGTATTCTAACAATATCCTTGAAGAGGTCCAAAATTCCTCAACTCCTAGAATTCCATCAAGCAGCGTCCATTTTTAATCCAGTGTAAAGCATCCCAAACATTTTTTCCCAGAAGTTAAAAAAGGTGAAAAAGTTGGGATTGCTACCTATGGGGCCACAATTCCCCAACTCCTAGGATTCCATCAAGCAGATTTTTTTAGAAGAAATTATGCAACTCTCTCCTCCATGTGAGCAAAAATTTATTCTGTATTTTTCATTAATTAGAGAAATTGGTTATTTTTTCATAAAATTTCAAAAAATTAGATTTGCCAGCTGCTAAATTATTTTCAAAAAATGCATTGACCAAGTTTTTTATATAAAATGTACATAAGGTTACCAACTTATTAGGTTTGAAAAAAGTGTCAAATATTATTAAGTAATTTTGGGTTTTTTATTTTTAAAGACAAGCTGCCCTGTTTTAATAAAGATGTTGACTACTTTCAAAATAAGGCCCAATACCAGGTGTTATCTTTCCTTCCTTTTATAGAGAGAGACCTTCCACGTATTCCTTCCATAAAGAATTTTATGTAGTTTTCCATTCGATAAAAAGCACTCAAATGAACTACAAAATCGATCATAAGCCAAGTCTTAAAGTTAAAGCATTTTCCAATAGTATGAATTTCAATAATAGAACTGTAGGATAACTGTGTTAGAAGTATTGTCATCGATGTCAAAATAATATGAAGATATGAAGGACTTTGATTAGCAATTTGATCATCAGATTTAGATTCATAAGAACGAACTGAAAAGATATGATTTAAGATTTCTGGATATGGATATATTCGTTGTATTAAGACATTGTAAAGGACGAACTGAAAAGATATAAGATCACGTTAAGCATCTTCAGTTTCAAAGTTTCAGTTCGATGGCTCAATTAGATTATGTATCAGATTAACATTCAACACTTAGAATTGGCACTCAAAATTGAACAAAATCTGATAAATTCATATTAGTTCGAAATGACACACAAGAGTAGTGATCAAAACTCATTTTCTACTCGATGCTCTTCTAGGAAGGAACGAATGCTTCAGATTGAAATACTACAGATTGCAAGCTTCATGACGTGTTTGTGCACAAAGTCGTACTAACTAAACTGAATCGAAGTCTGCACATCTGAATTGAAGTTCTAAATTCGATTAAATGTATTGCTAAATAACGTGTTGACTAAAACACAAGGCGTCATTAAATATAAAATATTGTTTCATGGTCAAGGCAAGTTGAAAGCAAATTAAGACAAATATTGTTTTGTGGAAACAAACTAACACGGGTTATGATGTGAAGAGATGCGTCTCTAAGGCCAATGTGTGTATCTCTTCAGCAATATCTTTTATGATATTTCTTCAAAGGTCATGCTTTTTCAAGTAATGTGGTTTCAAGGACATCAAAGACGCCATTTTTCAAAGGGCGTGTTCCTTTTAATCTACTGGTGTGGCTGCTAGTCAAGAAAGGACAGAGTTTGGTTTAATTTGAAAAGAGAAATTAAGACTAATTCACACAAATGAAGAGGTGCGATTAGTCAAGAGATGTGATCTTTCACCAAGAGATGCAATCTTAGAACAAAGTATATGTTTGTCATTCATTTCAGATTTGAAGGCGTGGTTGAAAAGTTTCAAGTGGTACAAATCAGAAGTCTATCTTCTTGTGTGGGCTGAGTGTGAGAATTTACATCACAAAGGCAGATTGGAGGATTGGCAGAGTGCAGATCTGATTGAACTCATTTGATTCATCCATCAAGTCAAGGTTTGGTGCCTTGCATTAAGGGTTGGTGCTCCTTGTAGGTAGGTGCCTACTAAAATTGTAAAGGGTTAGGGTGTTCCTTGTAGGTTATATCCTACTAAATCATCTCTCTTGTAAGTTAAGTAGGTTGGTGCCTACTTCAAAAATTATTTCAATAAAGTTGTATCAACTTGTGTAAATTGGTTCATATCAATAAGTTGATGTTGATGAAAGTCTAAGTTTGTGTAAAAAGTTAAAAAGGTGAAAAATTTGTATTGATTTACTGATTCACCCCCCCGTCTTAGTAAATCTTTTGTGCTCTTCAAACTGAAGAAGACTGCGCCATTTTAATGCCATGCCATGATCTTAAATGCTTTTCCCTTGAGTCATAATGATTTCAAAAAGTTAAAAATATAAACGATATAATGATCAAGATCCAATTTTATGTGCTTTCATGTTCTTTGCTGATGGTCAATATTTTACCCTTCAATAACAAAAAATGGAATAAATTCTTTCAGAAAACCTAGGATGAGTTGGAGCTGTATTTCATATAACAATTTTTTTATGGTAGATTTGGACTACCACACCAAGCAATCCCATGTAACTTTCTGATAGCAAAAACAGGTCTGATTTTTCAACTGCAGTTTTCAAGTATATATAAAGAAATTTTCTTTACTGAACAGGAAGTTTAATATTTTATTTAAATTCTTCTGGCCATAGAAGATTCAATTTTTTCCTCAGCAATAACTGCCAGAAAAAAGGAGCATGATCATATATAGCTCACGTTTGAGGAAAACATTTTGATAGTGTAAACTATGAAAAATAGATAAGAGAATTCAAAAATATAAAACACATTCTTGCACAGCAGCAGCAATAAATAATTTAATGTATAAAATTTTTAAATGTTCCTGTTTACAGATATAAGAACAAAAATACCTAGCACCATATTTGCATGTCATCCTAAAGCAAACCGCAGTTGTATGTTGTCATTCACAGGAACAATTTTTTCTTCACAACACTCCTAAGATCTCTAAAACCTATTACACCCGTTCTATGAGACAATTAGGTCATGACTTTTACTTTTTTTCTTATGTAAAAGTGAAAATGGTAAATGTACAAATTTGTAATATACTTAAGTTACATACAGGGCAAATACATTTCCTACTCAACTGCAAGCTCTTATCAGTCAAATTAAAACATCAAGTTCTTATGAACAACTGGTTTGGGAGACCAACGGATTGATTTGACAGGTGGGGGCAACTTATATTGACTTATGGAAATTCTTATCTTCTTTACTTCAATCAACTTTAGTAAGAGAGAGAATCAGCTATGTTACGAGTGAGTGCATTAAAAGTTCAGCCAAACCATATCGGATGCAAAGACACACATATTAAGAGCTATAACCTAAACTGAAACAATAACTTGGAGAACATAGTGGTAACAAGTTATATTAATGTTTTTTCTAAATGAAACATGTGGAAAGTATAAGAGGATTTATGTTTCCACAGTCTACAGTAATGAAGAATTAGATTTTCTGAGTAAAGACCGTGTGCAAAAATATATTTTGTCCTCAATATTCTAACCAATCAAGTGTGACATCATCAAGATGGATAAATATACTAAACCTACCAAAGAAATATATTAAATGTAATCAGTCATGCATCAATTGTAACAACTAATTAAATTGAATAGACTCTATTTACCAAGGTGATGAAGTTGTTTTAATTTGTTTATAATGGACTTCTAGGTAAAACTTAAGCCAAGACCATCATATTTATTATGAATTTGATCGTATTTATTCATCTCCACTGCCTCCCTTAGTTTTTTTTTTTTTTCAACCATAATGATCTTTAGGCCCTCAATTTTGATAATATGTTTGATTCATCGCTTAATCCTTTTAGGAAGCTTTAGTCCATCTTCACTTGAGTGATCCCAAAAGCAAAATAAATTTTGCATGTTGTCTTCACCCAGAAATCTGTTGATGTTTTAGCAGCGTCGGGCTGCTTCTTCCAGATCCGATTGAGGCAATTCAAATATAGCCAACAGCTATTTGAATTGTATTTGTGATATTCGATATCTTGGCCGACTTGAGACAAATGAAGATACACGTCTTTTCATTAAATAATGCTTAATTATTATTGGCCGCGTCCTTTTGTTAAACATCAATTTACATTTGTTATTGGCTCAATCATGAAGAGGCACAATTTATCAAGGAAGTCAATCTCTTGTGGAGTGATGCAATTTCTCTAAAAGGCTCGAGTTCTTATGTGGCCGACTTATCTCTTATTGGATGCGTCTCTATGAAAGGACGTCTTCCTCTATGTGGTCAACCTTCCCTTTGATAGAGACATACCTCTTTGATGTGGCCGACATGTTGTTTATGAAAGGTCACGTCTCCCATCTCCTTGTGTATATATATCCGATGAAGTTTCATTGTTGATCATCCATTCACTCATATTCATTACATGATATCAAGTGCGAAGGTTCATCAAAGTGCGAATTGTCTCAAGCATAGCAGCATAAATCGTTTGGGGAAAAAATCGGCAAACCAAAAAATCAGGATTTTTTGAAAATCATGAAAAAATGGGGAAAAAATCGGATTTGAAAAAAAATGTAAAGAAATGTAGAAAAATAGACAAAACCTACGTTTTCTAAAACCTCAAGGTCATTTCCATAGCATAGAGATATAGAGAGCAAATAAAATAGAGATTTTAACCCGTGAATTGTAGAAAATAGATCTTTTTTGTATATATTCATATCGCTGATTACATTGCATCAATGCATTGCACAAAATATACTTCATAAATAAAACCACGATGAGAAACCAGCAAAAACCCAACCAGCAAAAATGCCTTCAGAAATTCGCGCCAATGAGAAACCCACGATCTAAGCATAGATTTATGCCTGCAAATCAGCAGACGCCTTCAGAAATTTTCGCCGACCTGAGAAACCCTCGATATTTACTGAAAGAGGAGAAACACGTCGTCTTTATAGCCAAAAACGCACCACTTTTTAGGGTTTTTTTTTTTTTTGCGCGATTTTTTCACCTTTTTTTGCTCGAAAAATCCCGATTTTCAACGATTTTTTCACTGGCGTTGACTGCTGAAAAAATCGGCAACCTCCCAGATTTTTTGAAAATCGCGATTTTTAGGATTTTTTGCCGATTTATGCTTCTATGGTCTCAAGTACAGATCGGCATTTGTGTAGAAGGCAGAAATCTTTGTTCGCAGATTGCTTCACTCAGTTTCTGTGATTGCATCAGTTTATGGTGCCTTATCTTTGGCCTTCATAGTGGCCTTAATTGTAAAGAAGAATTCATTGAGAATTAATATATAAGAGATATATTATTGCTGGGTTTTTCTCCCTCAGGAGGAGGGCTTTCCAAGGGTATCTGCTGTGTTGTGTGTTTGAGTTTTGAATTAATTTCTGTACATTTAATCTGATCAATAAAAAAACTAACAAAATCTAATTCTTCATGCGGAAATATCTCATATCAAGAGCTATAACTCAAATTGAATCAACAAAGTTGGAAAAGTTGGAAAAACAGCTAATAAAAACAAAGATATATACAAAATATCTCCAAACTCTAATAACCCGGAGAATTCATTTTAAAATAGAGGTCTGCACAAACAATTTCCCCAAATTAAGAGCTATAATCCAAATTGAATCAAATGCTTGGGAAAACAGTACTAAAATCTCATGTTAAGAGCAATAACCAAATTGAATCAAGAACTTGGGCAGAACAGTGCTAACACCCATGCTTTCTGAAACCAGAAACATATACAAAATATTTTTAAAATCTAGTAACTCGGAGAATTCATTTTAAAACGGATCTATGCACAACTAATTCCCTAAAAATGTCTCATATTAAAAGCCATTCCCAAATTGAATCAACAATTTGAGGAAAACAGTACTAAATTATCATATTAAAGACCAATACCAAATTGAATTGACAAATTGAGAAAAAAAAGCTAACGCTACATACTTTTTGAAAAAAGAAACGTATATGAAATATCTCAAGAATCTATAACTGGGAAAATTCGTTTTAAATAAAACGCTTGCACAAACAATTTCCTAGAGATAAACGAACAACAAATATTTTCCCAAATATAAAAAAATAGAAGAACTGACCGTATTCTTCATGGAATCGGTGGCAACAATATCAGAATTATCGCCATCTGTGTAGGCAGGAATGCAGTCGGAATAAAGCGAAACATTAACGGTCCATTCCACAATTGTTTGTTTGCCGTCGGCGTGCCTCCACACTCTGGCGACTCGAACCCTCGACTTGCCGTGTTTTTGCTCGAACACTAGATTTTTCTCCATCGTCTCTTCCTCTAACAGATCACAGGCGTTAGCCGTAAAAATGCCAACAATTATGTATTTTGATCTTAAAGAAGTCGAATCTGCGCACAGACCTTTCCCAATAGTCTTTTAACAATGATTCCTGTGGAAGCATTTATTCTAAGATTCTACGATACACAATACAAATGCATCAACGTTACCGGTTAGCTAAGCCGTTGTTTGAGCCCACAATAAAATATAAGACGACCCTATAGTGCAGTGCCCTTCCACGTGTCCCGTTGCAATCAGGTTGTCGGGAACAGCATATACTCTGTTGTTTTTTTTCGCTTAATTCAATATAAAAGACGGTTAGTACTTTGAGAAGGATATCGGTATTGGTTGGAATAAAAGATTTTGTGGGGCCCTCACAGCTAGTATATGTAACGTGCAACGAATCAAATCAGATGCCAGTCCAGAGTTAAGAGAAATCTTTAGGTACCGACCCTTTTATCATGTTGAACACATTATTGAAGAACTAGTGTTTCAATTTTGTACGGTTTGTTTAGTGGTTCAATTTTTGCGGGGTCTTTTACTCGACGGTTTATTTCTTAAAAAGATTTTAAGAATTGATTATGGACTTCCTTTCTCTATAGCACGTTTTCTCAACACTCAATTTTTCATGTGCAAGTATTAGTAAAGGTAAATAGAATATTCAAATTTCGAAGGTATAATTAAAAAGAATAGAAATGTGCACAAATAATGTGATAAGTATAATCTGATTTCATGTCATAGAATTTTTAGAATGTCTTTGTCTAAAGTTCAAAATCACTTATATAGATCCAATTTCTAGTTTTATGTTGCAACTTCTCGACTAGTTAAAGAGAGCATAGTCACAACAAGTCAAATAAGATAAGTTCTCTAGTCCTCCTCTACATTTCAATTATCTCTATCTCAATTATGTAAATCTTTATTTTCGTATATCATCTTGAACTTCCCTTTAGAATCAAGGTTTAAATTGAATCGGTGTTTTATCTAGATATATATATTTATTTAGGGATATTTTATTTCCTTGCATTTTAGTGAATCCATAATTTTCATTCTCATCCTTTAGGATAAAAATAATCTAATATTTTGTTGTAACTATGTGCATTTATTATTTTTTAAGTCAATGTGGTTGACTTTGCATGCCTAAGAAGCTATTAAGACACTTAGGTCTTCTTTGACAAAGTGTTAGGTTAAACCCTAATCTTACCACCATGATCTATCTTCCTCTTATGTTAATCACATGTTGCATTTTGATAAGGAAGAGGGATAATGTGACCATGATGCATCTATTGAAAGTGTCAAAAAGCAAAAGAAACTTGAGGTGGTTGATAAGTTGAAATCCTAGTGCAATTAATTAGCTACCATAGATGAAGATATCTCTAGTTCATTTATCATTGATGCCCTCACCAAGATATTTCTTACTAAATAACATGAGATGGGCATAATTAAGGCTATATAGTAAATTATTGATGATGTGTAAGCCCCTCATATTACGGTCCATATTTCCCTAACCCATTTTCAACCCCTAGGTTTCATATACCCTACCCATAGTTTTTCTATGAGCTCTCCACCCCTACCCCTTGCTTATTATATGTTACTCACCCTCCCACAATTTACATTTTCGTCCCACATATCCTCCATATCTACTTTCAGCCCTCTCACTTTTGTGGCCTATGTGTATGCCTCTCAAATCCCTCAGGTTTTCACCCTTTACCTACCACATCCATAGCCACACCTTTTCTTAAATACCTAATCATTCCAATCATACACCTCACCCTATACACCCCTACTTTGACTACATGTATCCCATTGGTTTCTATCATTTATTTTTCTATTCATATTCCTTTGTTTCGTACACTCCTTTATCTACTAATTTAATTTTTTTTCCTCTTATATTCCCCCTTCCTTTGTTGATTAGTCTTTTGTTTCATCTACACCAACCATCCTTTCCCACTAATTTGCTACTATCACAAGTGATTTGAAACATGTGCAAACTCTTATTAATGATCAAGAATATTTCTAGATGTAACCATGTGAGTTTTTTTTAATCAACATTTCATATCACACTCCATGATCTATCATCAAGATGAATACATCCAAATGCAATCTTGATCACGATTATAGATTGTGGAAATATTATCTCTCATATCAATTATTCACAAAAGTCTCTTCAAGAGAATCTATATAGTGAATCACTACTAATCCATTTTAACATATGGCATATTAGCTTATCCTTTATGAATGGGATATGTAGCTCACCTATTTTTACAATATATGATGGTAAAAGCAATCCTTTAGCTTACATGTGTTCTTTCAATGCAACATGTTTAATTTAGATTTATGATGAACTATTATGTATTAAATCATTCACACTAAGCTTGAAGGATTATATACTTAATCAATTCTACACTTAACCTCATGCTTCTATTTATTCATTTAGAGACTTAGTTGACACTTTTATTGATCATTTCCAACATAATATTAGAGTTATTTGCCACTTTGGCAAAATATAAGCAAGGATTTAATGTATAATCAATAATTATTTTTCCTGGATTTCAAACTAAATTAAAATTAATATATGCATGTAAATGTGAAACACAAACAAAGGATTCAAATTATTAAACCCAAACTTTATTCCACATCTAAATTCAACCTCAAGATTAAGCTAAAGGACTTACATACAAGGGTGAAAATAAACCCTCGCCCACAAACCCCTTGTTGCACCAACAGTGGTTGTTGTCAAAGTGGATTGGTGTGTGAGATGGAATGTGGTTGCTCACGTGGACAATACAACTTTGCATTCCAAGAATCTCTCCTTTTATTGACTCATATGATGAGTTATTTATAGATTTGGAAGATGGTGGATTAATGCATGAGATTGATTTGGAAGATTGATGGCTAGGGAGGATTAAGAGGTTTGGATGCATGAGGAACGTCTAAGTGACACCTTGTGATTAGTGCGAAGGGATTTAGATGGTAAAAAATTTCCAGATTAAATGGATAGACAAGATTTGATTAGGATTTTATGGAGCCTTGTGCATACATGAAGCTATGTGGGTCCTTTAGCCATATGCAAAGTTGATTTGGCTAATGATGTTTAGGGTTGTGCAAGTGATTAGCAAGTTAACTATTTTTAATTAATTAATGATTTGAGGGGAATTTAAGAATTAAATAAATAATTTTTTTGAAGATTAAAATATGAGTGATGAACATAATTGCATACCCTTGCAATTTTGAACATATATGTTTTGTATCCACTTTAGTGCCCATTCCCTTAGTATTTTTGTAGGTTCATTTCAGTTCTTTCATCAACAATGATTTTGAAGATTAAAACATGAGCGATGAACATAATTGCATACCCTTGCAATTTCATATATGTTTTGTGTCCACTTTGGTGCCCATTCCCTTGGTATTTTTGTAGGTTCATTTCAGCTCTTTCATCAACTTTCTTCCTTCTCAAGGTGCTCAAGCCTCCTTTATTATGGTCACTTTTTCATGTCGCCTTCGCATTAGCCCTATGTTTTTCTTCTCTCTTGTATTTATTTAATTTTTTTAAGATTGAAATATGAGTGATGACATTAAAATTTATTTAATTAAGGCTAGACTATATAGGAAAATATCAAAATAGTGAATTAATTAAATAAATAATTAAAAGTTACTTTATTAATTCTAGGAAGATGATTGGATTGGTTAATCAAATAATTAGTTTTATTTAATTAATATTGAAAAGTGATATATGCAAGATGAATTGGGTGATGTTAGAATATGGTCAAATTTAGGTGTCTACACTCAATATGAGTTATCAATCGTCAAGCATTGACCATCAAGGTTCATTTATTGATAGTCGCCTTCTAATCATCCAAGAAAGTTCGATTTTTAATACATTATTCACTTTAGGATTCATCTACTAGTGTGCACTATTAGGATTTAAATTATTAAACATAATCTCCTCCATTATAGTGTCTCTAACACTCCTCATCCACATAAGTTTCAATCAAAACCAAATTTCAAAGTTGGGGCCAATGAGGTCATATTTAAAAAAGGTCAGTATCATTAATGATTCCCATGCAAAACATCATTATTTACTCAAACCAAGGGAGAAATGAAAGTTTACTAGATTGGTACATCCTCTACAGATATTGCTACAAAACCCTTACAACATCAATGTATCACTTTACCTCTCACCAAACCAATTGATACATCTAGAGGTGTCCTACAACATTTAAATACTAATTATGACTGTGATTAGTATTATACACATGGACATGTTATGGGTAGGTATATAACATCCAGACAAGGTATGAGATACTATTTACAATAATGTGAATTAAATTAAGGGTATGTGGAAATAAATAGATAGCACCTCAAAAAAAAATCTAAAGATATGCATTGATCCTTTCTCTATACTTAAAGTTGATCAATATAATCAAGTGGACATGGATGATGAGAATTATCCCAATGCTAGCTATAGTGAGTATATTAATTTTGTTAAATATCTAGAGCTACATCAAACACATCAAATGTTAATGTTACAATGAAGATATAAAATATGATGAGAATTGGGGATAAATTCACATGCAATTATGTATCAATCAAAAACAATGAAATGATATGATTAACTCGAGCTCTAATGAATCAATAGTCTAAACAAGGGTACATGGAGAGAATTAATGTAAGACAAAAAAGTACAAATGTTACATCTTTAGCTATATATTCTCATGATAATGATTTAAGTGCTCACAAAGACACATATATTGAGAAATCTCAAAAGCAAGTGAAAACATCTTAGCCTCCTCTAAAGTTAGCATTGAAATTACCACATTTGTACACCACTTTTGTTCATAGGAAAAAAATTAGTACATTGTTAAAATTGTTGCAAGCTTGACTTTTGATGACAGGGTATTTATACACCTAAAATTGTCTCTCAAACATTTTACTATCATCAATTCTCTTTGCATCACCACCTTCTAAATTAATTAAGTAAATTGTATTTATTCAATCAATTATCATGATTCTTCTACTAATGTTAAATTGTTAATTAAACTAACTCTTCCTCTAATATTAATTAAAAAGATTAAGAATTTACTTAACTAATCAATCATTTCACCCCTTCTCTAATGTCTAACCTTAAATAAATAAATTCAAATTTTATTAACATTTCCATCATTCTCATTCCAAAAGATTAAATATATACAACCTATTTGTTTCATTTTTATTCTCTCAAATCATAAGTTGACTAAAAGTAATTATTTAATCTAACTAATCATTTGTACAATCCAACAAATGATTACTCAAGACAAATACTGCTTAAGGTTCAAGATTACACGACTCCAAAATAGGACTTCTTAGATTAAAAAAAAAAGAGATTTTTGAAATTTCAAAAAGTTGTTTTTTAAATCCCCACCCTCCATTTTCTATGAGAAAATCCTAACTTTATACAAGACTAGACAAAAAGAACATTGTAGATTTCCAAAAAAAAAACAAAAAATGATCCTCACCCTCCACTTTCTCCAAAAAAAATCCTTAGCCATTCAAATCATTTGGATCATGGACCTCATCATGCACACCAATCACAAAATGCCACATAGAAGATTCTTGTGCATCCAATCCTCCCAATCAACCTCTTCCATTGATCTCCTAAATCAATCTCAACCATTGACCCTCTATCCTTCAAGTCTCTAAATAACCCATCATATCAACTATTTTCAAAAACACTTGGAATGCAATGATATGTTATCAATATAGGCACCTTACAGCCTCTTCCAATCACAAATCCATCCTAATGTTCTAGCCTAATAACCTTCAATATCCCATCTTTCCTTTTACAAACTTGTTTTACCCATATTTTATTACCAATTATCTTTTTCATTCCATTTTGTGAGTTTATTTATCCCTTTTTTAATGGCATTGCTTGGATATAAAGGATGGAAAATGAAATCATAATACCATATTGGACATAAAGGGTCGAAAACTGTCCAAAGGGTAGAAAAGGGAGTTTCGACTTTTTCAAGCACATGAGGCCAAATTGTCACTGGCATATGAAGCTACATTCACCACCTTGCTCCAGGCTTAAACTTATGCCTTATCATTCCATGTTAAACTAATAATAATACACGCGATTTGTGTATTATGTTTGATGGCTTTAAAAAAATAATGCATGCAATAATTATACAAGGATACAAAAGTTGGATATGTTAATTTATGTTGTATTTACTGTCTATGCGTTTACTTGTATTTTTAAAAGCTTAAATTATGACAGACCTATGATTTACCATTATGAATGACCTATGATTCAGATGGTAATTTGAATTGTCTGTCTGATTTAAGATCCTTTTGGCTATAGTCATATCACCAACACCTTTTACTTTCTCTTGAAGTTTCACATATGGAAGTAAATCTTATCTCTATATGCCGTACAAAGCATATCTTTAGCTAGTATGTCTTGCATTCTGGAGACGTTATTCCCAGGTGAAATAAAGTAGATTATTTCCTCTATCTTCGAACTTGTGAAGTTTTTTAAGTTATTTTACCTTTGTTTTTTATTTCTTAAAACAATTCCTTACATGATTGTTTTGATTTGCTACTATACTGCCCAAGCTTGGCTTATATTCGTTTTGCCAAACATGGCTTGATCTTGTGAATCGACTATAACGGAAACCTTTAGCACCATAAGCAATTAAGGTTTTGTGCCAACTAACAACAAAACTAATTTTACATATCATTGTATAATTTACTAGCAACTAACAAATAATAGAAACAAATGTTCCTTGATAGCTTGATATGTCTGTCTCAGATGTTTATACAACATAATTATTATCAATATTAGAATTTAGACATGGATTGTTAAATACTGTCTATAAAGACAGCGACAATGAATACTCACCGGTTGGCAATGTCATGAGGTTAAGTTATCATCCTCTTATCATCGCTTGTCCAATTTTTTTAGGTGTTCATTCAATTATTTCATATTGGAAAGATGGACATTAGCATGTCAAAGAAGCAAAAATACAGATCATTGTATTAGGTATGTACTTTAAAGCTACATGTCCATTCTTTGCATAGTGACAAGTTTCTTCCAACCATCACAAGATACAGCAACTTCATTAACATGCCATCAAGATCAAAATTACTGTATCAAGAATTTTTTATCACAATTTACTAACACCCATTCTTATATGGAACTTGTACTGAGTCATGTAATGAATCCCATAACTACCTTACTTAGTTACACTTGGCCATATGTGCACAGAAATAGAAGAGTTAAGATCTTCGTACTTTAAATGATAAAAGTAATGGGTATTTTGGTTCACTGCCAAGCAAAACTTGGTGTACAAGATCAAAATCTTGATAAAGCAAATGATAAAGGTAAGTTTAGTTTTATATATCACTGCCAAGAAAGACACCAATTTGGCATGGGAACCCTTTGTGAGGGATTATTTCTAATCATTTATCTTACATATTGTTTGTAATGGGCAAACATTCCCTGCCCCCTGCCATATTCAAGTATATGTCCTATATGGAGTACAAAAACTCACCATTATGCCCACTCGGGCTGTACCCATGAAATTGCCTACCCGATCCCTGATGCTCAATTGGGTAAATTTCTTAAATGATTCAAAACTAGGAAAAACTATAATGAGTCACTCTGAAGGCTGTGATGTGCATGTTACATACACTAAGAATCCAAATGCATGCCTTCAAGAATAAAGATAAATTTCAAAAGAAAATGAAAAAAAGAAATGAATACTATTTAGAAAGGATAGAACAGATTCCAATGTTCCCCCTTCATTCTGTAAATAACATGGCCTGCCTGCCTAGCTCTGAGATGGACACTATTTTCCTACATTCACTGAAATGAATGTTAGCTTATGTAATTTAAAAAGGGAAACCACAGTTTTGAATTACATTGGAAACCAACTCCATAGACGAACATCTGAAAGCTATCCTGGCTGCAAATACTCCTGCATTTGCAACTGGACTTCTGTATTAACCACAAAGATAGGCAACTGGACTACTGCATTCACCATGAAGAATTCAACTGGAATTCTTCAATATAAAAATTGTCTGAAGAGATCAATATTTCAGAAACTCAAAATTTCCAACAATATGATGGTAAATACATCTGCATTGCTGCAACGTATACATATAAAAGCATTATGACAAAACTAAATTGATAGAAGACCATAAATACAAAATACCATCAATTTTAATCGCAAGAAAACTAATCAGCGTGTTGGGTAATAGAACCTTTACCATAAATGGTGAAGTTAGGTTTTCACGAACCAGGGCTTATTCAAAATAACAATGTCTTTGTTTCTGACTAAAACAACTTCAAACCTGACCAAATTGTCTTTGACTCTTTTGGGTAGCATATCAATGTGTATAAGAGATCATTCTTGAATTTCACCCCATAAAAAGAGATTATTTTAAATGCCTCAGAAATGTAACTGATAGAAGATTTGTGACAATTACACATTTTGATCTAAAATTCTCCTTCTGCATTCTTATTAGAGTGCATAAGCACACATCTGCATAGGGATCCAAGGTTAAAGAACATTCATGCAGCTTGTGCACAAGAAAAATGCCAATATTGTAGATAGTATTCATAAGTCAAAAAATCATAAGGATTTTGTCTAAAGTAGCGCTGAAAATACACGATAACTCATTTGTCTCTCCATGTTCAAAATATCTTAGATAATGCACACAGAATGCATGAAAAACTTCTGATCAAGACAATCACCCTCTTCATAGGATGTACATTCCAAAGAAACATCTCATCCAGGAGCTAAAATTTTAGAATAAAGATCAAAGTAACCAACTTAGTTAACCGGGAGAATACACTCTCTGCACAAATTATTTTAACTACAGAATAGCCTAAAGATAATCCTAGAAAACAAGAACAGAGTGAAAGCTCTGACAGGGAAAAGCACCAGCAAATTTATTTGAAAATGCATAAATGCTTCAATATTTCCAAAAACACCCTGGCAACAGGAAATGGGAAAATTGATTTTAGTATCTCTGAACAGAAGATGAAAGTGGAACACTGACACCAGGTTATTGGAATATTATGTAGATGGGGCAAAGAACAATTGAAGAAGCTATCTCCAAACACCACATAATGGAAAAAACAATCACCAAACCTCTCAGCATTATTAAAAACTTAAAAGGAAATGCCTCTCAGCAGTTAAAGAAAAAAGAAATGTTAAAAAGACTGGGCTTGCAATAAAAATGCAAAGAAGTAACCCACAATAACTACATCCTGTCAGAAATGACAGAAAAATGAACCTGAAACAGGCACTTGGGCTATAAATTCTGCTCTTTAGTTGCCAACCTCTGTAGATTATAATACAAAAAATAAAATGTTTTGCATACTAGTGAAATGTAAGTCTAGTTGAAGAGGTTGTTGTTCAACCAGTCCCTGCAGAAAACAACAAGCAGCAGCCAAAAACAATTAGTCCACAAATATGATACCCCAAAAAGAGAACCAGTAAAAAGACAATATATTGCACTCACAAGAGATAAGACAAAATCCATCATGATACAGAATAGCATATCTCTCTATTTCCATCAGGATGGAAAATTATTAGGTGTTTCTGTGTGTGAAATCTAGCATTTTTCTTAGAATGATTTTGTCATATATCTGCTTACTTGCTAATATCATCCAAATGTTCATCAAAATCAACAACACGTTCCTCCCTTCTCTCACTGATGTAATCCCAAAGGACAGTGTTAGCAGCAGGTTCTTTAAGCACCAATTGAACATCTGAGCTGCTACTTGATCCAGCTTGGCGCCAAACTTTTGACGCATCCCTAGTGTAAAGCTGCATCAGTGACATAAAATGTGTGAGATATTATAGCATTATTGTTCATGAACACAAAATGACAAAACCAAAAGCAAGAATGCATAGAATAAGCCATAATTGTTTTTCTTCTCTACCCTCAAAGAACCCAAATTTGTTACATTCTCCGGCAAGGTTTGAATCTCTATCCTGATCAGACCTTTTGTTGTTAATTCATTTTTTGCATCCCTTACATGTTATTTCATTCTTATTTTCTCCCCTCCAAAACTCAATCCTCCTGTTCATAACCAATTTAATATCCCTAATATCATAACATGGCAGAGATCTGGTGCCATGATGATTATACATAATTGGCACAACATGAATAGGGACCCACAAAACTCCTACCTTAATCATATATTTCAACAACAAAGCATGCAATACATAAAGTGACATCCCCATGACTTCTATATCTTGATCTGACTACAAAATCCATTTTAAAGACCATATGGAAAAACTTATTGTCCAGAAAATGTGTAAATCTAAAATATACAAATGAAGCAAAAAAATTGAAGTTAAGACATTCAGTTGCCACCACAATGCCACACCAGAATTTATAATCTAGTGGCAAATTCCACCACCAATTAATCAAAATAGCAGTTTCAAGTAGAGCTGGGTTTTAAGGAACTCGGGGGATACAAAAGATGAGTACACCACAAAACTCCATTTTAACTGGTGTTTGGAATGGTTGTGTCCACTCAAATATAGAAGCCAGATGCCATGTACTGACTGAACAAACCGGTGGAGCTAGTACCCACCGTTTTCATTAATTGGTAAACTTTACCTATTATAATGCAGTGGAGAGGCAAGCAATCACATAACAGAATTGCTACAATAGACTCATCACAACCAAGATGTAAGACATGGTAAGCAAACAACATTAGAGTTCAACCTTAAAAATTCATTTTTTGCTTAAATACATAATCTGAAATCACTTTTTCTCAAAGTTGTGCCATTGATTTTGGTCAGAAACAATATTGTTCTTTCCAGGCCAAAAAAAGGTATAAATTAGACTGCTTTACACCCTCATGATATTTTGTTTGGTAAAGTTGCTATAAAGCATTTGGGCCCAAAGTTTTTGCAGCATTTGGAGGGCCCAAAAGAGTGTGATACATATGATATACAACACGGAGGCCTTTTCCAGGACAGAGAATGTTTTAATGGCTTATAGATCCATTTAGTGGAGTCTGGACTGGAATAATAAGCCTTTTCCCTCATCCAAGGGTGTTCTACTAAGAAGTGGGCTTTCTGGTATAAAAATAATAAAAGAGTTCAAAGATAACTTTCAGAATGGGATGTTAAAAGGATGCGCTTTGTTGCAAAATGAATCTGGTATTAAAAAAATTCATAAAAGAACATTCTCTGTCTTGAAGAGAGACTTATATGGTATTAACTTTCCAGTCACTCTTAAGTTCAATACGGAAATTCTGAGTAACATGACTTGGAAAGATGGGACTGTTTTGGAGGAAGTTATTGCTAAAGAGATATAAGGTATGTTAGCTGATTCGAGAGAAATAATAAACAAGTTTTAAGGATAATTGGAACCTTTCTTGGTCTGTAGATACTTGGCCTAGTGTCTTATATAGTATGTGGTCTTCTCTTGGCGAGCCTAAGAAAACTTGTTTCAGATGGCACCTCATTCTTAAGAAACTTGTTGTCAGCTGTGAACTTGTTTCCTTGGGAATACTTGTTAGAGTCTGTCCTATTTGTCATAAAACTGAAATAGTTGAACATATTTTCTTCGAATGTATCTATGCATTTCAGATTTGGTCTTCTTTTTTGGGTAACAATTTAGGGTTGGATGTTAAAAATTGTTTCACCTTGTTTGAAACTCTATTTGGTTATGTTTATTGTTTTCCAAAGGAGATTAATAGATTTTGGTATGTGTTTATTAATGAGGTTTTATGGTACATCTGGAAAGCTAAGAATGAGGAAGTCTTCCAATGGAGAAGAAGGCATCTTGTCAATTCGCAATGCGAACTCACGTTGTTTTCCATTCTGATGCAGGTATCTATGATTTTAGAGATCCCAAGAGATAGGTTTCTGATCTTGCTAGAGGAAGGGCTCATCCTGGTCTACAGAAAGGAAGTTAAACAGGCCTACTTTTGGCCACATGACAGAAGCAAATTGAATGATAATGAATGAACATAATATTGATAAACCATATAGCATTGAGAAAAGGAATACTGTGAACAATCATAACCATAACCTGTTGTGAAAGATTTGGAGCCTGAATATGTCGCTGAACCAGTCCTAGGGACCTTTGAAGCTGATGCACATGAGATTAGCAATAACCAGTGGCACTGAAATGTGCAGTTGATTGTATTTTGATGCTGTATATGACTCCCAGTGTTGTGGATGAACCTCCTGGCTGACTTTTTATCTTGGACTTGATGTCGTAAACTTTTTTGGTGTTGTATCTTGGTGTTGAGCCTCCTGGCTGACTTTTTATCTTGGGCTTGGTGTTTTGCACCATATATTGTATCTGTCTCTTATTAGTAATAGATCTCTAATTTAAAAAAGTTGTGTCATTGGAGTACTTGAATGGACAATTATAACTTTAGGCTTTACATTAATACAGGTTTGGAAAAAAAGGACATATGCTGGAGTTCCATTTCATACAGGATAATATAATTGTCTTAATATAAAAGATGTATAGAGTTTTTTCACTCGTGGCATCACAAGAATCATGGTGAATAAACTTCAACTAAGACAGTGTGAGAAACCATAGATTTAATTCTCCTTCACATATACATTCAAAGTACATAAAGGATATAACTAGGATATAGGACCATGTATAGTGCACTTCAGATAAAATGCATTAAATATTAAGTGCACCATAGATTGCCAATGCAGTCAAACTAGAAATCCATGCAAACGTTGGAGTCTGTTTCTGAAATTAAACCAATGTGTATGTTGCCTGTAGACAATAAGGGCATTTGATGATGATCACATATTTCATTGGTGAAAAAATTGACAATGCCAAGAATGTAGCGAACAAGTTACAAAAACTAACTGTTTTCCATCATTAAAATTTCAAATAATCACAAGCCTTCCTAAGTCCTATTCGATAAAACATGAGTGACAGATGAAGGTAGATAATAAAATGCTCCAAAAGAATGAGTAGATAATACTTGCAGTGGATTGTGGAAAGAACAGAAAGAGACACCCATGCTGGAATGACAATTTCATTTTAGTACCATCTAAAAAATCAAAACTAGCATAGATATCTTAATTACATCTATGCCAAGGGACATCAGTCTCAAGGCACCTATATTAGATTTGTTGCATAGGTTGGATAGGCATCTTGAAATTGACATCTCTTGACATATTTTAGGTCAATCTATTTAAGACATCTACAAGAATTTTAAACGTTTTAAAGAGTGGAAACCATGGGTAATTGGGAGGGAAGGCTACCATTTGGGAGCTACGATGTAGCTTGATAACAATGGTAAAGTCTAGGAATTTCACCACTAGGTCCTATGTTACCGGGTTCGCCTTTGCAACCCCTGGTTCGGGTCCTGGTTCGCTCTTGGTTCCGATCCGGGTTCAATTCGCAGGGGGGTTCTTCGCCATGTCTTTTCGAAATCATTTAGGGTTTTTTAAATTTCCATGGGTTCTTTTTTTTCCGACGATCTCAACAAAAATAGCAACGAAAAGACTGAGCGAGGGAGATTTACAATGAGCCATGAATTCAACAGGAAAATCATGTTGTGCGCTCCGGAAGTGTAAGTTTTTTTGACGGGAGAAAAATAAAAGATTAAAATTAAGATAAAATTATTTTATTAATGTTAATTTTTTATTAATAAACATTAGACATAATTATTTATAGTTAAAGTTACATATTTTAAATTAATTATTAATAATAGTAATAATTATCATTAATAATAAAAATTAATAATTATGTAAATTAATTTTTAAAATTAATAATATATATTATTAACTTTAGTCTTTAGTAATAATTTTATTATTATTATTATATATATAAATTTACGTGTATTTTGTACTAACGAACCAAACCCCCCCCAAAAAAAATTAGCCGAACCCGTGAACCGAACCCCGGAACCTGTACCGGAACTGGCAACTTAGACTAGGTCCAATCTCCAAGTATATAGTGGAGGAAACATCAGTATAACATGTATAAAAATTAAAAAGTGAAAACCTAAATAATTAAAAGACAGGAAAAGTTCAATCAAACGCTAAAGGATTGTGATACATTTTCAAGTAAAAGAAGCCAATATATAGCCAGCTTTCTTTTTCTGTCACATTTAAATAATAGTAAAATAAAATGAAAGATAAATGGCAACCTGTTAACTTAATACAAGGGCTATAAAATGGAAAACTAATTAGCTCTCACTCAAAGCTATAAATGTCTCGAGTTCCTGATGTATTGTAAAGTTGAATAAGCCACAGATGGCCAGCTTTTTTTTTCCTGTTACCTTTAAATGATAATAAAATAGAATAAAAGCTAAATCACAACCTGTTAACTTAAAACTTAAAAGAATAGCTACAAAACAGAAAACTAATTAGCTTTGACTCAAATCTTTAAATGTCTAGACTTCCTTCAATGGACCTTTCACAAAATCTAATTAGATTTAAGTCAAGCCTTTATATGTCTTGACCGCATTTTGGTGCAGTTTCAGAAAGCAAATAGCTTGCCCTGGATGGCCTGTCTCCATCCATGGCTATCTTTAACCTCATTTCTTATTCCATTTTGTAATACAATTTAATTTGTAAGGCAAGATACAGCCATAGATTTCTCTTCCTCAAATTAATGGCGGTAACTAATCTGACCCTTAATCCATTCTTATTTTTTCTAAGGTGATAATTGAGCATGCAATCCGCTGCAATCATTAAGTTATATATTGAATAAAGCAGAAAGGCTAGACTGGTTATCTATCTATCTATATGTTATTAACTTATTTAATATAAAGCTGTAAAGTTTCCATTACATTACACTACCACTACCCACTGTGCCACACATTACTTTTATAAAAAATAATTTATATCTTTTAATACTTAGTAGATTATTTATAATACTAATATATATATGTATAGTCACATCAACCACCAAGGATTTTTGTCAACACACACAATTACAAACCCTTGGCTGCCACTGTAAGTTACACATCTCAGCGTAACCATAACTATACTCTGTCCATTACCTAGAACCACTTATGGAGGAGACAAATTTATACTGAGAAGTTGAAAGTTTGGGAAAGACGTCAGGTAAGTTAAATCACTTACTTTGAACAATTTCTAATTTCCTACCAACAATAATCCTATGCTACCTGCTCACTCAAAAAAAATCCCAAATCTGGGTCCAGTTCATACCAGTCCAGATCCCCAAGGATTTTTGTAAACACACTCACACAGTTACAAATCCTTGGCTGCCACTGTAGGTTACACATCTCAGCATAACCACAATAGTACTCTCTCCATTACCTAGAACCCTAAGGGAGGAGACAAAATTGTACAGAGAAGTTGAAAGTTTGGGAACGAAGACAGATAAGTTAAAACGTATATCATATACTTTGAACAATTTCTAATTTCCTCCCAACAATAATCCTATGTTACCTGTCCACTCATAAAAAACACTGAATCTGGGTCCAGTGCATACCCAGTCCAGGTCTGGGTCCCAATGCAGATCCCCTGCAGTGTCAGCCAAGGTCCTACAAAACAAACCCAAATTCAGCCAGGTGTGCTCCCAAAACTCATACCATCTAAACCCAAATTCAGCCAGGTTTGCTCCCAAAAAATCATACCATCTAAAACCCAAATTCAGCCAGGTTTGCTCTCCAGAGAACTTGGGTGAATCTGAGTCCATTTTGCTTGCCATCTGTATTCATATTCCTCTATCACTGTTGCTTCATCTTTGCCTTCACAAGGTAAGCCTAATGTCCTTACTTCTTCTCCTTTCTCTTTGCATGCCCTCAAGCTTGCTTGTATTCATCGACAGATTTACTTGCAGAGGATCTCCCCATTACTACAATCGGTGGAGGAGGATTGAGAGAATTTAAGCAGATTTTCAAAGAATTGAAGGATCTTCAGAAAGGTCCTCCCACTTATGTAGCACTGATAGGTTCTTAATCTGAACTTTTATTCTCAGAAAGAATTCACAGAGTTTGGGGTTTGGATCCACTGAAAATGACTATCATAGGAAGGGTGATAATAAATTGCTGTGATGAACCACACTCCGGTGATCCACTCTAGTACCAATGTAGTGATACGCTCTGATACCACTGTGATGAACCGACACTCTGCTGCTATGATTTCACAGTGCTTGTAGGTTTGATTAGTGTTTGGTGTTTGTCTTTCTTTTTGTGTTTCTCGTGTTTGGGAATTAATGCCAATGATATACATAAATTTAACAAGCATATGCATCTAATATGAACCTGAAATGAACTAAACTTCAATTGATAACACAAGAAGTTCCAAATTCATAATTAATAGACTTTCTTCATTACAAGAGAGAGTACATAGCGGGACGGCTTGCATACATTCAAAGAGATACTCAAGCAAGGTTCAAAATGATCTTTAAGATGCATTCTACATGATATAAGAGCTTACATGGCATAGACAATTAGCATCAAATTCGAGAGACAATACATCTTATGTCTTAATTCTACTTACAGCCAAACTTCACTGTGAATAGTGACTGCTACAGTACCCGCACCCATTAAAATGCTCATACAAAATTACATACACGTTTCTCCTTCCGAAATCTTGTTGGAAAAGCTTCTAATGATGAGGGCGCCCACTTTAGAAGAGAAAGCAACTACAAATTGAAGGCGTTTTATTTGCTTTGGCTGTCACAAACCCTCATGTAATGGCGGCTGGCTGTAGGTGATCAAATCAGCTCTCAAAAACTTCATAAAATGCAAACCACGTCTTCTAAATGGCAAAAGGCAACTCTAGCAGCAAATACCCTTCCAGAAGATGACTTCAAACCCTTGAAAACAGCAACTTCTAGCTCCCAATGCAGCAAACAAAAAATAACCAGCACTTTAGGGTGGTCTTTCACACCTTCAAGATGCCAAATCCTAACTACAAGCCCCAAACCAGGCTTACCCACTGCTGAAATTGAGAAACCCTAGTTTCTCTCTTCCACAATCTCCAACTCCCAAGTTTCAATCAGCAAAACATAACCAAGCATCAAGAGGTCGAACTTCTCAAGCTCCTTTTATAATTTGTCATTGAAAACACTATTCATTAAAATGGCACTATTCACTTAAGTTATTTCTTTTTTCACTTTATCAGTGAATAGTAACTGCAAAATATAAAGTGACCCCTTTAACAAATAGACACATGGTCCCTAAGCCTAAGTAAGTGAAATAAATGGTGAAGATCAATATTTTAAGCTCCAATAACACGCCAAACGCGCAAATTCACCACGTCACCATACTCCGGATACCAATACTGCCTTTTACCGACCAAGTGCCCGTTCAAGTGACCCTCTATCCAGAACCACTAGCCTACGAGGATCGACATAATAGGCTAATCCAATGACTCTGATGCTCGCGAAATAATGGGGACATTACATAGGTATTGGGGATTTTAGACTGCTCAAGCTTTTAGATCTGACAAATACAATCTATTAGATGTTGCATGTCTTTAATTGCCACATCTGCTCTATAATCCATTGTATGGTCTAGATGCACCTTTTCAGCAAGCTTGGAATCTATAAAAGATTTTATCTAGTTAACTGCAGGGTCTGACCAAGGTTAAAACTACACCTAGTTAGGGTCCATCTCCCTAACATTTGGAGTAACCATCCACGATCCATTTGAAACATTTTTTCTCCATAACATCGCCAATTCCTTTCCTAGTGAAGAATGGCAGGCATACACTGTGTCCATTAGACAATAAATTTATGGAATTAACTACTCATTAACTAGTATATGTATCACCACTTTTATATGCATGCTATGTAGTATTCTGAATTCCTGATTTAGGTTGCAAATGTGTATATATTTATGATTATTACATGTTTCTCTTATGGACGTACCCAAAACAAACCCAGCCTCCAAAAAAATCATCATACCAGCACACCCCAATCTGAACTGGTAATTTAGCAATAAACAAGTACAACACAATCCTAGCATATACAATAACTTCAAAAGACCTAACTTGAAATGAATATTACAATTAAGATTTGGAGCTTTTGTGGGGGCTCTTTTGATGAGCCCTAAGTCTGAATTGAGAGATGTGATAAGTGTAAAATTTATGTAAATCATAAGAATATCCGGCCAAATTACTACTCCAAGTGTTAGGAGATAAGAAACAATTTCCACATTAATCTGTGTTTTTTGTTGTGCAGGTAAGTTGAAGATCTGCTGAAGACTTTGGATTTTGCAACTCTTTTGGACAACAGTATGAATCTTGGTTGGCAATGTATTGCCTGGATGTTTGCGTGTCACAATAGCTTCCTGGGCAATGAGCTCCAACTTTTGGTGCCAGGTTCTTTATTTTCTGTTATTTTAGTTCCTATATCCACTTTGTTGATTCTGTACATCAATTTCCCATAAATTAGCATTTTCTTTTCCAGCTCAATTAATATAATATTAATTTAACAGTAGCTTAAATTTTACATTACAGGCTGAATCTAGGATGTCTTCTCTTCTTTTCTTTCTATCTCTTCTTTTTTCAAGAGAAGAGAAGAGAGTTGTGACAATATCGAAGAAATTAGAATGCAAATGTGAGCTATATCTTGAGGAAAGCAAAGAAGGGAAGCCTCCTCCAAGTCATTTATGAGCTAAAACATAAAATAATGTTGCAATTATAACAAATTTTATGTTGTGTGCCACAAAACTGTACTGTATGCCTCTTAAATGGGAAGGAAATAAAACAAACTTCAAAGAATGTATTATCTCCAAACTTAAAGAGGTTGGACCCGCTCTTATCATAATTAGAGAGTTGCATTGCTGTGAGAAGCAAAAAGCTTATATAAGTTTTAGAGATTAGAGCTTTCCATGGTCTATAATATAATACAATTGCCTCTGAAAAATCCTGCAAATCATGTTCCATGATCCTGCAGGTTTCTCCAGAAGCATTTTTGTATTATTCAAGTTTTGTTAATGGAACTATTAAATGTCGCGGATAGGGAAACAGTGATCAAGAATTTATTTGCTCATATAACCCATTTGCTTCATGTACACAGAAAACTCCACAGCCTTTGAAATAGATCATCAGATGCATCACCATGTAAAAGAGGACTCTTAACAGAATACTATTTCAGGAATTGTACAGAAAACCAAAAAAATATCAAAAAAGGATAGCTCTGCTGAAAATGCTGAATTCGCTAAAACCACGGAATTCGCTGAAGCTGCCGTCCACTCCATGCCCTAGCTTGGCTTCGCTGGCCGCAGCTGCAAACAGTGATGTCTCTGTTGGCAAATATTCAGACGGGAAATTTGTTGCATTGGATGCCATGGCTGAGGGCTCGCGGGGAGCATCGATCCACAGGACTCTCTTTTCTGCACCGGTGACCTCCCATGGCAGGTCGGGAGAGAATAAGTCGCCTCCTCCTCTCTCTGTTAATCGGCTTGACAGTGATGAGAAGCTTGGTAACAGTCAAATGGGGGCGGATTTGCCACCTATGCTGGGTCTTTTGGATTCAGATCGAGAGTTCGGAGTTGTGCCTCAGGGGCAGGGCTCAACGATGAATAAAGCCTCTTTCCTGGAGGCTTCTAAGGCTGGTTTTTCCTCTCCGAGCTCAACACAAAAACCAAAGAATCATACAGGCAGTAGGCGAATTATTCAGTGCTCTGATAATCCCGTGCATGCTACTACCAAGTTGAATGGGGGGCGACACCAATTGATGGCGCTGGGGAGGAATGTTGTGGATGCTATGGGTGATAATTCAGACCCTCCTGCGTAGAATTAGGGATCAACTCACAATGAATATGGGCAGTGGCGGATGGATGGGTGTGGGTAAGGAAGAACCCACCCTACACTCAATAATCGCAATCCACATTGGAGGCATTTCCCTGGGGCGGCGAGAATGGCAGATCATGCACGGGATGAGATCAATAGTGGTTGCAAACCGTCAATTCAGCCTCTCAAATGTGCGAACAGCTCCCCTACAGTGTGCCTTAGTGAGGAGATCTGCAGTGTGATGATGGAGAATGAAGAATATTTTGCAATGCATGGTTTGATCGAGCAATTCAGAGGGTACTGGCCGAGTCTGGGTGCTCTGCACCAGTGGATCACAAACACTTGGCACTCCATCTTGGTAGGGGATGTCGAAATCTATCCCTGCGCGAGGGGATTTTTTGTGGTGGCTTTCGATGATATCTGAGACAGGAATACAATTTTATTTGATCATCAATGGAGTAATGAACATCATTTGCTTATGCTGAAACCTTGGCATCCATCTTTCAATCCCATTATTGAATCCTTCAATGCTGCTCCAATTTGGGTAAGGCTTCCTAACCTCCCTCTACAATTCTGGTTTGCCTCTTGTTTTGAAGCCATTGGCGACGCGCTAGGAAAATTTCTGGGGGTGGATGAGGGCTCATCGAATTACCTGCACACTACCTATGCCTGTATTTTGGTGTATTTGGACACATCTAAAGATCTTCCAGTAAATATCTCTTTAAAAACTACAACGGGGTGTTGGAACCAACCTTTAGATTATGATTGCCTTTCTGCTGTCGCAGATGCTTTAACACGGATCACATTGCTGCCCAGTGTGCAAAATGAAGAGGTGATAACCAAGCCACTTGGTGGAAAGATGTTCTACCACAACACTATGCTGTTGAAAAGGAAGATCCAAGCCAGGATGGGGATTCTGACAGCTACACCTCAACCTTGGGAGACTGCTGGCAGAATGCATCACCTCGCAAAACATAGCCACACAAGACAACCAAGAAAGTCTCTCCACCTAGGGAGAAATCTTCCCCACGGCAATACAACGGGTTGCAAAAAGGAAATATTGCTGACCCAAAGGACTCAGTGAAATTTTCTCCAGTGGTTCGAGACAGAGTTAAGGTGGCTAAAATCACTAAAACAAACTTGGTGGGGGCAATTTTATCTGAACAATCAGCAATAGCAACTCCGGAGGTAGGTCAAACATTTAAAAAAGAAAAGGAAACATGTGGCTGTACACCAGAGGACGCCTGGATGGAGGTGAAAAGGAAAAAGAAGAAGCTCGAGGTGAAATCTAATATGCAGCTTCGCTCCCAGT
>VDFB02390570.1:0-23989 GCA_007258455.2 Sequoia sempervirens | reverse complement strand
AAATTCAAATGTTGTGGGCCGACATATGTGAAATTCTAAATACTATTGATGGCCGACATGATTTCGGCCCGATTTCCATGGTGGCCGACATGAATTTGAAACATTATGATTCTTAATGCTAGTGTATAAATATGCACCCCGATTGTTATTGAGATATCATCAGATTTTAGATTAGAAGCAGTAGGTAGAGATGGATACAGTAGAATAATTTTCTCATGTCAGAGACCATGGTGCATGTTTTCAAATGGTGATTCCAATGAAATTCAACTAGTGTGGCAGTTTATTTTTGGTATCAATTGTATAAGCTATTTATTGAAAGTATTGCTAAGTTGTTCCATTTTGATTCTTTTCCTCGGGTTGTTTTGTAAATTGACATAACAAGTTTATGTTCATTGTCAATGCACATTTGTTGTATCCTCAGGATTAATCTATTGGTTCCCTTCTCAAGCGTAATTAAATCCTTTTTGTTGATCACAGTAATCAGGAAGATTCATCTAGATTATTAAAGTAGAGCTTAGTAGTCATAATCCTGCATTGTTTATACAAGTTATGAACAGATCATATGCCTGCAATTTGATTTTATGCCAGAATAAGTTGCCCACTTCTGTTTCATTTGACTCTGCATACCCAATAAGGCACTGGTCTCTGCAATTCCATCATTTGAAGTCATTCATTTTCTTTATATCTGTTAATTAACCATTTTAGGTTTTAGATTAGAAGATTGCTATCAAGTTTGATTTCATTTGTTCACTGTCATCTTCCCTTGTGGACAAAGCATTTTAGAAGGATAAATCATAAGTTAAGTCTGCTTCATTCAGAAAGGTACACCTGCCCAGGTTAGCAACACCTAAAGAGTAGAAGGTTGAGTTCTCTTGACCTTGTCTGTTACCCTAAAGCGTATTAAGAGATTGGAAGCCTCTTGAGGCATTCAACCTACATTTTTGAGAGCTAAGAAATTGGCAACTCTACTGAGGACTATGTCAGAAAATTTGGTCGAAGACCACATTATAGAGTCAGTGAAGAAAAGGATATAATTTGAGAAGATTCAGAAAGAGTGATTCCGCTGGGGAAAAGATCATAAATAATCATTTTCTTACTTTTGGAAAAGTAGGTGGCTACTCTGGAAAAAGTTTGATGAAGAATGGAATTTGTATATGGAACGAATGCAGGAAGTTATTGGGCTCCTCAGGCGCCTAATGATACAATTGGAAATTTCTACAATGGATACAGTGCATATCATGCACAACAGAATATGTACCCACCTATCCCTCCCCATATGTGCATGAAAATGATCAAGTAATTCAACCTGACAAGGTTTCAACGGTACCCTTACCCTATGGATATGAATTGGAGTTGCCTTGTCCCTAAGTTTATAGGGAGTAACGCAATCACTGCTGAGGATCATTTGAGGAGCTTCAATGATTTCATCGAGGGTTTGGATGTGCCATATGAGGATTTACATATGAGGTTGTTTATGATATCACTTATTGAAGATGCTAGGGATTGGTTCAACAACCTACCGGTAGCTTCTATTAAATCTCTCCAAGGATTTCAGGATTGATTTCTCAAGGAATATGGAGATTTGTCTGCACCAAATTGGGCTTCCCATGGGTTATTGGAAATTCAAGAAATTTAGAATTTTTAGCAATATGTATGCCAGGATCAACAATTTGAAGAAGAAGAAGCTGAGTATGTGTATACTCAAAGCTAGGACTCCAGCACACAATCAAAGTATGGAATTTACCCCTTTGATGCATTTCTTGGCATAAGGAAGTATGAAGGAGAAGATTTGACTTCTCTGTACAATAGGATGATAAGTGTCTGTATGCAATTGCCTCCTGACTGTATGCCTACAAGACCCATTTTTGTTGCACAGTTCATAAAAGCATGGGATCCTAAATCAACTTATTGGTCATGGTCATCAATACAGCGTGCCTGTGGTCACTTGAATAAATTCATTGATGCCATGGAGAAGATAAGGTTTGAGAACACTATCAATGTTGATTCCAATGATTGTATTTCTAATGAGTATAGAGAAATTGATCAAAAAATGCATCCAATAGAAGATGAGACATGTGCAAGTAAGAATGACTCATTTGATAGCTTGCATGATGAAGATGAAGGTACAAGATATTTCTCTTGCATAACAGATTGTGACAGGGAAGGCAGTGTGTGTTATGAGGGATCCAGTGAGTATTCAGATTGTGAAGATGCACCTAAGGATTTTGATCTGCAATCAAGGGATTCTTCTACCTCTTATGAAGATCAGGATGAAGAGGTAATGGGAAATGTTGATTCATTTGATAGAAAGTATATAGCACCTCCAGCTGCAGTGGAAAGCTACGAAGATGTATTCGATGTAGAAGAGGTTTGTACATTTGAAAATGGTTTCCAAAAATTTTCAAACCTATTGTATGATGAGGAGTTAAAAGAGGATCAGATAATTTTTTGCATAGGTTTTCCCAAGAATGAATTTCAGGTATTTTCAGATCCATTTGATGTTGAGAAAAGGGTATTTTTACATGAACAATGGGATGTGTCAAGTTATAGAACAAACGAATGTGCTGGTAATTTTTCATTCTCTGATGATCCTAGGCCTCTTTTTGATGATGAAAAAAGTGATGAGTATGACTGTAATAATGAAAATGTGGAAACTTGTTTGCTTAGCAGTGAGCAAGTTTCAGATTTGTTAACTCCTGATTATCAGAGATATATACATAAAGGTGATCTTGAAGCTCTGTGTCTAGTTGATGGTGAAACTTTTGGAATTGACCAAATGCATGTGTCTGTTCAAGAAGATGTATGCGATTTTGAAATTTCTAATTCATGTGAAGAAGATGTTTATTTGCATGCCAAGGATGATAGAATTCCAGCTTTGATTGGTTCACATATGCATGATATTGAGGGTATGAGTCATGATCCAGTGTTATCTCTGAATAGAGATACTGAAGAGGTGCAAAAGGTTGTAGATCTATTTGTTTTGGATAATATTGATATAATAGAAATTTTTGTTTCTCAAGAAAAGCACTTTGATGATAAATTTTCAATACAGCTGGGAGAATGCTTTATAATACATGACAATGAGAAAGATAATGAGAAATATTGTATTGAATATGCATGCATTTTTTATATTGAAGATAACAGGGGTTTGTCTGATGATGAAGAGTATAAACTACAAAATGGTATAGGGATTTTGGGCCAAACCGAGCTTGATGATTCTATAAGAACTTGCAATAACAGTGACAGGAAAGATTGCATGAGTATCTTCAAGAAGAATATGATGAACTCAAGACAAAACTAGGTATTTGATAGGGGAAAGTATGGTTTGAGTTTCAGATTGCTCAGAACAGATGAAGCAACACAGAGGATTAAGGGTTGCCAGTGCATGGGCAACTCTTTCTTTTCCTCTTTAAAATTCTTTTCCATGCAGAGTAGTTTAGGGTTCTAGTTCATCTCCATCTTGCATTCATTTTGCATGCATTCCTTCATGCTTCATTTCCTTTTCCATTCTGCTCACTGCTCATCATTTTATGTCTGGTCTACTCACCCAAAGATTTGGATCCTTGCAATGATCTTACTATCATTCATCCCCAGACAGAGCCACTGTTGGAAATTTAAAAATTTGGTGTTTTACATGTTCATTTTACTCATAAATTTCTAGATGGGTCCTACCGTGTGCATATTTCACTCATATTCTGCCCATATAGCCCCTTTGAATCCATCAAGTCATGCATCTTTGCTAACATTTGTTTGCTATAGGATTATTGGCGTGACAATATCAGGGTCTCCCTGATCCATTTTTCTGATAAAATGTATGTATTGCCTATCAACAAGAGGTTTTATGTGTCACAGCGATTGGAGTTTACTCATCGGAAGTTATCGAAACAAATTTCATGTTGTTTTGGTGACAGAGGAATGGTATATTGGCATAAGTATTTTCATCTATGTGAGGTCTCCCCGAATGGGTTGGGTCTCACTGACTTGCGCATATGAGGATTCATCGGCGGAGCTAGGCGGTATCTTCATTATGTCTTGGCGAGTCCTGCTTATCTTGCCGACTACCGGTGGCGGGAGGAGTCTTATTGGTATAGGTTGGGGCTATTGATATAAGGTCTCGGCAAGTGACCTTCAGTCTCGCTGACACTTCGTTTGAGTCTTCACTTCGGCCAAACATAATGTCTTCGACGTGTGGTCATAGCAAAGCATGTATGTCTCATCGACGGGTTACTAAAGGTTTCTATTGAATGACTTTCGATGAGAGGTTTGTGTCGTCTTGGTGAACAAGTGTGAGCTCGGGTGTTTCGGTATAACTCTATAATCTGCGAGACCTCTCACCAACATCATAAAGTTACAACAACATATATGGGACGGATGGACTCGTTGACAAGATAAAGCATGTGTCATGACAACTCAGAATGCAAAAAGGCTTTCGGTATAACTCTATAATCTGCGGGACCTCTCACCGATGGCATAAGGTCATGGAAAAATGAAAAGGGGAGAAAAGGATACTTCTTGACTTTGGCATAGCGAACAGATGGTCACGGTGAAAGCAAATAACACAGAGAATAGGGGAACATGGGCAGACTGTGATAAGCGATATTTTTCCTTCGACATACTGTTGCATTGTCTTGGCGACTAGTTCTCTAGAAATTAACAAAATTCAAATGTTGTGGGCTGACATATGTGAAATTCTAAATACTGTTGATGGCCGACATGATTTGGGCCCAATTTCCACGGTGGGCCGACATGAATTTGAAACGTTATGATTCTTAATGTTGGTGTATAAATATGCACCCTAATTCTTATTGAGATATCATCAGATTTTAGATTAGAAGCAGTAGGTAGAGATGGATACAGTAGAATAATTTTCTCATGTCAGAGGCCATGGTGCATGTTTTCAAATGGTGATTTCAATGAAATTCAGCTAGTGTGGCAGTTTATTTTTGGTGTCAATTGTATGTTGAGTTTATTGAAAAGTATTGCTAAGTTGTTCCATTTTGATTCTTTTCCTATTGTTTAAATTGACATAACAAGTTTATGTTCTTTATGCACATTTGTTGTATCTGTGTGATTAATCTATTGGTTCTCTCAAGCAGAGATTAAATCCTTTTTGTTGATCATAGTAATCAGGAAGATTCATATGGATTATTAAAGTAGAGCTTAGTAGTCATAATCTTGCATTGTTTATACAAGTTATGAACATCATATGCCTGCAATTTGATTTTCTGCTAGAATAAGTTGCCCACTTCTATTTCATTTGACACGCATACCCAATAAGGCACTAGTCTCTGCAATTCCATCATTTGAATTCATTCATTTTCTTTATTTCTATTAATTAAGCATTTTAGGATTTAGATCAGAAGATTGCTATCAAGTTTGATTTCATTTGTTCACTGTCATCTGCCCTTGTGGACAAAGCATTTTAGAAGGATAAATCATAAGTTAAGTCTGCTTCATTCAGAAAGGTACACCCACCCAGGTTAGAGCACCTGAAGAGTAGAAGGTTGAGTTCTCTTGACCTTGTTTGTTACCCTAAAGCATATCAAGAGATTGGCAGCCTCTTGAGGCATTCAAAGATTTTGGAGCCAACACGATGTATCCTCTGTTTTAATTGGAATTTTTGATGGTAGTGTTGCGTTTCGCATTCAGACTGAACGCCCTTTGATCCTGCAAGCCATTTTAGTATCTGTCTAGGGTCCGTGACTTAACCGCGTCTAAGGATACTCGGTATATTTTCTTTTAGTCTCCTACGTTCCACTTGATACTCTAATATGTGGTTTTGTCTCACCATTTTACCCACAATAGAGAATTCAGAGAATTTTTTTCTATTCACTATGTACACTTTTAACCATATCGCAAAGATGTATACATATAACAAGGCTGAGGAGATATAACAAGGCCAAAGAAATGTGTACTTTTACCAGACCGAAGAGATGTACGTCGATATTAGACTAAGATTATCTTATTGTCTTGCCTTTTATTATACCTGAGATGTTTATATCTGTCCTTAATCCAACGGATCCACCTGGGGAACTCTAATGGGATATAGGAGATAATATCAATGATTAGGATAGTGATAAATCCTATCTATCTTGTTATTACATTTAGATTGTTTAGTTTCATTTTAAGACATAGTATAAGGCTTCTTTTAATCTAAGGAAACTAAAATGATATTGAATATCCTTGGAACACCAAGACATGATCATAGTCTTATATGTTGCATTTGTGTTTACTTAGTATAGAATTTGAAAATCGAAATTAATAGCATGCAATTGTGTGGTCTTGTTAAATGTATAGTGATTTGGCTTAGTAAATAATTTAATATATATAGGCATATAAATATATGTGTTTACATAAGTAAGAATATTCAAATAATATTGCTATCTATATTTTGGAATATTGTATTTAAATCTGCATTATATTATATATATATATATATAGATATCATGATTATGATAAGATATGTCTAGGTGCTATGGTGAAAGATGAGAGCAATTGTTATTTTGTGACTATTTGATTTAGACAAGTAGATTGGAAAATTAAATATGTTAAGAGATTTATTTAATTGTATTAGGAAGTTAGAGGATTTAATCTAACGAATCAGATAACGTTTGTCAATGTTGAATTCTTTTAACCCATTTAACGGATGAATGATATTTTGTCTTATGAGGGAACGTAAATAGGAAATAACATCTAATTGTTACTTATGTTCAATTGCATACTATGGTAGCAATGTTTACATATTATATTAGCATGATTTGAGTGAACCTAAATGAGATTTTAATCAACAATCATAGCTCATACTCTAAAACTTGGCTTGCTAAGAGGCTGGTTGGGTTAAATAGAATGAGTGCCTTCAAGTAATTAGACGAGATTGCATTTGTAAGAGAAATCAAAAATAGAATTAAATGAGAGCTATCATACTCTTGAACTCTCTTGAACAAGAAGTTAGATCGTCGACAAGAACTTGTGATTATAAGACAAGATGCATCCATTGATATAGTAATAGAATAATGGGCGAAATAAATGATCTAATCACTTCTATAGATATTTAGAAGGAGATTTACATGAACAACTAAATTTTGTTAAAAGGGTATTCATTTTCATTTAGAATATTCTTATAGATTTTTGATAGTGAGTAAAGTGTTCATCATAGACCATAGAATGATAGATAAGATTAAATAGATACCTTTAAAATGGTAATACAAAATGTTATATGTCCAAGAGGCGTCTACCTATCAAGATGTTGGCTTAGATGGTGAGTGAGAAGTTGGAATGTTCTTAACCTTGACAAAGTTGTTAAATTAATAAACCTTAGACATTTACCATTATTGCTTAATCATCACTCAAAGCTATAATAGAAGATGAGATGAATATTGAAGGATGAATTATAAAGGTACAGTACATACATTGGTTGTGCTTATGAACCTTCATATGTGTAGAAAATGTTAGTGTGTGAGTTGGTGTAATCTATGAAGATTCATTCTAGAAATAGAATGATCAATTGATAAAATTTTGATTATTTTTATTCATGAAATTAAAGTAGTTCTTAGTCTTGCACCCTTCTAACTTTCTTCTCACATGGATGATGAATAGGTAAATATAGCATAAAGTTTAAAATTAAGTTATTCCATCTTAATTTAATATTACATATTTCTCTTTCATGCTTATACCAATTTATTTTATAATGGAACCACCATCTTCCTTGATAAGTGCCTATAAGAAGATTATTGTAGATTTTGCTTGCATCAATACATTTATGGAATACGACTTGGTTGATTTGATTGTGAGTTTGTGGGTATTTAGTGATTGGGTATCTTGTGAGGAGAAAATAGAGGTCTCCCTTGGATGCCCAGTTGGTTATTTTTACGATTGACTATTGAGGTTGGTTTTGATCTTGAGTTTGTATCATTGTTGCCACTTTGTTGGGAAACCCAATGTATTAGTGATTTTGTTAAAGTCTTCCAGAGGGGAAAACCATGTTGTAGCCCAAGTACATGAGATGATCCTGTAATCTTGATTGATGTGAAACTTGAAGTGCTTTATTGAGAGGGTTTAGCCATGCACTATTTATTTCCTTTATGGTTGATCCTTTGAGTGGGATGGTGCATGCCTTGTCATGGTGTATGTTCTTGTTGTTATGAGATTTGTGCATAATTGCCCTGTCGATTCATATGGGTTCTCTAGTTGTACAAGGGGGAGTGGCTTCTAGTGGGGACCGACACACAAGCGGTGTCTAGGACAACCCTTGTGGGAGTTTTCTAATCAAGTGATAACTTAATTAATTAGGGGGTTGGGTAGAATTTCACCCTAACTAAGATAATTGGATGCCTCACCCATGCCTGTAGCGCTCGTTCAGGCTAAGGATGGGTTGGGAAGGCTTGGTCAGAAAGACCAATATCCTTGTCTCCATGAGAGGATAATTGGTCCCGCATGTGTCACCCTATGGGGTCGACACCTAGAGAGAGGTTGTCATGACAACCATAGATGGGGGTCAGCATCTAGGCTATCAGGATGGCTGACATCTAGATTGTCAGGACAACCCATGCTAGGACCATGCGATGACACTATCCCCTACTATAACCTTGCATTTACTTGACTCATATTTCCATTTTATGTGTGTGCCTCTGGAAGTGGTGTATTGTTGTTTAATGCTATTATGTACTAGTTTGTTTTGTTGTGGAGTCTTGGTTGCCTTGCCTACTTGGTTGTCTTTTGTTTGTGGAGTCTTGTTAGCCTTCTCTACTTGACTGTTTTGTGTTGTGGTCTTTCTTGTCATCTCCTAAAATGGGGGGTGGGCCTTAGGGTCCACATGGTCGAGTGGAACGTGCTATGCACCCCATTGGGTTCCCAGCCCTTGATCGAGTTATGCAATGATGTACCAGTTGCAATGACTTCAGAAATATACTAGTGATGGATCCACTCTTGAAAATTTGTATTCATACATTTCATATGTATTATTCCATGTTATTGTACTTTTTCCCAATTCATGTTGGGAAGTACCATTGTATTAATGTAATCCTTGATCGATGTAACTTCATGTTATAATGTATTGTCCATGTTCATATCTTATAGTTCTAGTGGATGCTTATCTTTCATGTTATGTAATGATGTTGATTTGAAAAGTAATGCAGTCATGTAACCCCAAGGGACTTTGTCATTTGTTGTACATATATAGCATCATTTCAAGTGGTGTATGTTAATATTATGTTGCATGTTAGTTATTTAAAAAAAGATGTGCCATAAATGATTGATGTTGATGTGTCTTTTAGGGTTTGTGTGGCAGGGCGTTACACCTTCGGTATGACAAAATAGTTAAGGGAAGTTGTTTTCCAAAATAATAATAATTCTTATACCATTATTTGCCTCAAATCACTCAAGAATATAATGTTGTCTCATGTCAATTTTATCATGCTCGTTGAGGACATAGTCACTCTGCCATATTTCCTTGTTAGCAATCTATGCCATAAACCCTTTTTCATTTGTTCACTTCTATAAGGTTGGTAGTGATGAGATCGAGGAGCACTGGATAAGGCCCACACCTCACTCCCTTGGTTTTCAGCTTCTTGGTACTCTCTCTATTTTAAGCAGTATATTTTTATCTTCAAATTGGTTTATCATAATTATTATTATCTTTAAATTCCAAATCCCTTAAGCAATGGTGGAGATAGAAGCTTGTGACGAAGGGTGCATGGCAGAATAGGGTGGTAGCAAGACATATCCTTCCAAAAGGTCAATGTTGGAACAAGAATAACTATCTCCAAGAGATGACAATGCTGAAATTTTTAATAGGGAATAGGAGGGGGTTCATATTAGTTAAAGGAAACATTATCTTATTCACCAAACAAGGGAAGTAATTATTATTTAATGACAACAGGTGAACTTACCGTGCAACTCACAACATATATGAGGTTCACAGTTACATGCATCTAATTGTTTCTTATCTAAGGAGTTAAACACATGCATGACCAGTTAATCTTACATATAGAATAAATTTACCTGAATGTTCATACACATTTGTATATTTCACATAGTATATTTAACTAAGGAAAGAAGTAGACATTTGAGGTTTGTTGGTATCTTCTCATGCAAACAACCTGATGATACTCACTCGTATTCATTTATTTATTTATTCATCTATTTCTACTTACTGCAAGACTAAGGTTTTCTCCATTTTGCATTTATTTTCTTTTTTTTGTATTTCTTGGAATGAATAAAAATACAGATTATGTAAATTACAGTTTGCAAAGAAATGATAGAAATTTAAATACAAATCTTAATGCTATTTTCCAACAATTTGGGTTCTTGTAACACAAAAGAACTTCCACCAAAATACATTTTTGGGTTTCCATCTTTCATGAAATACATTTAAGACATCATCTATTTGAGAAACCACTAAATTTCAATGTTACCATAACAATGAGGAAAATAATTAATATGCATGCTCATGTACTTAGGCTACTCTTTTCACTCCTTCATTCTACAAGAAATTACTAACTTTCACACAATGAGTGACAGAAAAATGAACCAAGATTATTCTTCTACATTCCCTTTCATGCTACATCAAACATTAGTTTTACATATTACAAGCAAATTCAAGGGAATTCAATCAAGGGCACACATTTGATTTAGGCTTTCTCTCCACCCTACCATAATGGCGTCATCGAGCCTCATGGGCTCTAGCCATAACCCCGAGCAAGGAAGTCTCTTAGCTCCAAGATGATGCATGGAGTTTTTTCAAAATTTTACAAAGGATTAATAATGACATAGCACCAAAATTTAATGTATCTTAGTTCTCTACTTTCTATTTTCAACCATGATCTATACATTATATCATCTTCCTTCAACCAATCAATAAGGGTAAATGAAAATAGAAAAAACTTATCTCATATCCTTAGGTGAAGGGATTGGACTCTTCTATCCATCTTTCCTCCCCAAGCCAAGCCATCTAGATCACTATTTTCCAAAAGGGCTGCTCCTCCCATCTTCTCATTCTTCCTACCATCTTCACTAATTTCTCCAAAAGAAGAACTGGGTAACACCCCCACTCTTCCTTCCTCTCCAAGATATATGGGAGTTTCAACTTGCAACCTTTGAATGGGGAGGTGTGAAGTGTACCTACTTCCATTAATGAGTAGATTCTCCTTGTTAAAGAGGAAACATGCACTTGGACAATCCCCCAATCTTTTCACCCCCTTTTTTTCCAATTTCGTCACTCCACATTATGGGGACTTTTCAAGAGTTAAATCATGTCCTTGGGGCCCTATTGCATGCCCACTTGACCCCTACCATTATGGTATAGACCCTAGGGGATTTATTTTTGCATCCCAACCAAGGAAATTGACCAACAACCCTCTTTAAAGACCTACTTAAGGTTCCATCCGAGTTTCATACTTGGATAAGTGTTTCTAAGACCTAATCCCCACTTACACCTCACATGAATCACAATTAAATTCCCTCACATAAATCAACCATTTTAAACAACTCTCACATCCTTAGTCTTCCAATACATTAACTCTACTTGTTTTGAGGCCCCTATATGGGGTCAAATGAGAAGAAGTCTTTTGATTTTCTCTTGCTGGTCTCCCCTTCTCATGCTAACACTGTTACCTTCCTGCATGTTACCAAAATGATCATAAATACAATTGTATATTACATTAATCTATTATAAACTTTAACTATATAATAATCCATTTAAAGTTTCAATTTGCATTCCATAGTATATGAGTGCATTTCACCTTCGTGTTAGTGACAATAAAACATAATGTCAAAATGAAATGTAAGATTCTTTCCAAAAGATCACCTTATTTATCATCTAGAATACTTCTAATCATCAATTAAAGAAAACTATATAACAATTTAGGTTTCGCATTAATCGCATGTGAAGCAGGGTCTTACAATATGGGATGGACTTCATATTTCCAAATTGGTGAATTTACTATAATATAAAATCATTAATTAAATAGGAAATTCGATGGGTAATCTATGAATATTGACTGAGTACTTCCAGCAACACAGTAAATTAATTCTGAAAGTAATCTACAGAATATTGGATGCCAACTATTATACATGGAGATTCATCCACATTCGACTTACAAAGACTCGAATAGCCTATTGCAAAGCATGGGAGGAAGATTTCAACAAGGTAAGAAGAATTCCATGGAGGCCAGCATCATTGTATAGAGAAGATCGAACCCTCCCATAAAAAATGTTTATAAGACAAAGCCTAAGGAGAAAATGCAGTCCAAAAGAGAAGTCTATGATGTGAATTCGCCACATAATGTTGATTACCATTAAATGTATATCCCTGATCATCAATTCAAATCCTATGCAAATCGAATTTCCACATATAATATAATTTCATGAAATTTTTCCCAAGCACAAAACTTCTATCCCATAAGGCATAACCCAATTATCAAGTTTCAGCTCTATACAAATACATGCAGACATCCCACAAAAATTCATGCGCAACACACAACACTATTGCCAATTATTTTGCATGATAACCAAAAGAAAATTTGCAATCCACAAGAAAGAGGGGTGAGGGAAGAAGAAAATTTCCACATAGAATGTTAAACACAGGGGAAAAAGTGAACATGGGCGCCACTTAATATGTTTTCACATGCAACGCCATTCACAGAATAAATGGATTGGAACCTCATCTCATAAGATTCGCATCTCAGCCCTCAATGGATCAGCTTCTAACATTTTAAATCCCCATTGAAACAAAATTTAAAGCATGTAAATTTTCAACCAGCCAACATCGATCCACTTACTCATTCGAATGGCAATGAGAAATGTGAGAGAAAGTAAAGAGTGAATAAAAAGAATGCCATGAGGTAAAACATCAAACTGAGAGCCTCTCAAGGCAACATGAAAAAAAAAATGATTTCTTCTCATCAAATGGGGTTTGTAAACACATGGGATGCAGCCAAAGATGGCGCACTCAGCCGAAACCGTTTGACAAAAAGCCCAAGAAATGAGTAGCAATAACATCGACTATGCAATAAAAGAAAGAAAAATCTCCAGGAATAGATATTTCCATCAAGTAAAGCAAGAGGATACACAGTGATCAAAAGAAGACGAAGGGGTGCACTTGCAAACATCAAGTAATGGTTTCGTGACACAAAGAAAAATTCAATCAAATACTATGCATCGGCTATCTAGAAGGGGTGCACTTGAAAACATCAAGTAATGGTTTCATGACACAAAGAAAAATTCAATCAAATACTAGGCATCGGCTATAGAAAACTCCCAACAAAGCAATAGACAGAGACAAAACGTTAACTTATAGAATACATTGTTTGCAGAATATGGACTTATTGGGAAACACAAGAAATTTTCAAGCAAGATTATGCCAAACAAGCATTCATCGATTGCATTAATTCAGAGAACAAACAAGAACAAGAACCGAAAACAACTTGGATTCCGACGTTGTAGGGGATACACTTGAAACCGAGTTCTATCCTACACTACAATTTTCAACTTCTCCAATAGCCCCAATCTAGAATTTCGAAACAGCGTTCAAGGCAGTCTACAATGGAAGACCATCATTCTACCCAAGTTTTCTTTTAGAAAGCAACTTATAAAAACCCCCTCATGATAGACCTCTCAAAAAGATCATAATTAAAACAAGGAAAGTGGTCAATTTTTTAATACAAAAATCAACAAATATAACAAGTTTCTAATCACAATGCATTTTGGAGTCATGCATGTGCATGCACTCCTCTTTTTCTATTTTAAAACTTGCTTTCACAATTAGTTCGAAAATCTATTCAAATTAATTATTCTATTTTTGAAATATATATTATTTCCAAATTTAATTTATTTAAAATTATATTACTTCTCCACATTTAAATAATTAAACTCTAATGATAATAAAATTATCAATTATCATTAAATATAATTCAAAACAAAACTTTATACAAAAAAATTTAATTAATTATTTAAAAATAAACCTTATACTTTCTATTTCTCAATATTGATTCATTTAATTATTTATTTTAATTCTAAATTAATTTAAATTACCTTAAAATCAATTTAATTTAATTAAATTGATTAAACAAGGTTATTCATAATAATAAGTTTACCACATAATTTCATTAACCAATTAAACAACATAATAATGAACAATGACGAGACATCCCCAATCATCGAAACAAACTTACTCAAATGTCAAGAAAGGGCCGAACTACAAACCTCCATATCGTCAAAGCTGACAAGGGCAATGCGGTGGTTATTTTAAACAAGTGTGACTATGTTTCCAAAATGCTTGATCTTCTCTCAGACAACAATAGCTATAGAATTTTAACTTGCAACCCTGTCACTCAAACTATTAAAAAAGTTAAATCAGCTATCGTCCACTCCTCTTTTGATGACTATCAAAAAGTGCCTTACCCCCACTAAGGAAGTCACCCCACGTATCTATGGTGCCCCCAAAATTCACAAAGTTGGGATTCCCCTTAGGCCCATTGTTGACACCATTGGCGCCCCAACATACCAACTAGCCAAACTCTTACCTAGCCAAACTCTTTTGGGCTTGAATCTCTAACTGGTCGTTCAAAATGTCTTAATAGTTCATCAAAGATAAAAAGTTAGATAGCAATGACTTTTTTTTCAGCTTTGATGGTTGGTATCTCTCCTTCACCAAGGTGCCTATTCTTGATGATCTATGGAATTAATTAAATGCAAGACCAATAGTGAAATTGCCTCCTTAGTGGAGTTATGTCTAAGATCCTCATTCTTCTCTTTGCAAGGAATTGTCTATGAGAAAGTAGATGGGGTTGCAATGGGATCTCCCTTGTCCCCAGTTGTGTCCAACATTTACATGGAGCATTTTGAAGATAAATTTTTTCCCCTTAAACAGGTGGTTCAAGCTATATGGATGGAGGAGTTTTACTCCCACCTAAAAAGCATAGTTCATTTCATCTCCTTCACTAAAGATCTTGAAGTAGGCAATCAACTCCCCTTCCTTGATATCTTGCTCACTAGAAAGCCTGATGGTTCATTAGCTTGCCAGGTCTTTCACAAAGCAACTCATACATATCTCTACCTTCACACCTCTTCCCATCATCATTGTGCCCAAAAAATGGGCATCCTCAAAACTTTGTTCACCAGAGCCTTCAAGATTTGTGATAATGATAGCATTGAGGATGAGATTGTGCACCTTACTCATGTCTTCAAATTAAATGGGTATAGAAGAAAATGTATCCTTAAAGCTATCAATCAAGCAAGATCTAATACAATTCATAAACCCAATGAGCCTTTCCCTTTTGATCTTCCTATTTCCACTCTCCCCTTCATTGAGGGCCTCTCATATAATATTTCCAAGATTCTTCAAAAAAAGGGATTGCAACCTTCACAACACCATACATTCCACCCTGGCCTTATCACCTCTCCTGATCCACTAGCCTGCCATGGTGAGCCCCAAAAATCACCAGAGCCTTCAAGATTTGTGATAATGATAGCATTGAGGATGAGATTGTGCACCTTACTCATGTCTTCAAATTAAATGGGTATAGAAGAAAATGTATCCTTAAAGCTATCAATCAAGCAAGATCTAATACAATTCATAAACCCAATGAGCCTTTCCCTTTTGATCTTCCTATTTCCACTCTCCCCTTCATTGAGGGCCTCTCATATAATATTTCCCAAGATTCTTCAAAAAAGGGGATTGCACCTTCAAACCCATTCACACCCTCAAGCAACACATCCCCTCTCCTAAAGACCCCCTTGACCTTCTCAACTATGATGGTGTCTACAAAGTCACATGCTCTTGTGGGACACCATACATTGGTGAACCGAGGCCGATCTATTGGCACTATGATCAAGGAGAACTATGCTGATATAAGACATGAACAGATCAAAAAATCAGCCCTTGCAGAGCATTCTTCTATGACTAAGCACCACATCCCCTTAAAAGATACTCAAATCCTTGTCAAGGAGGAAAAATTCTTTAAGAGGAAACTCAAAGAGTCCATTGAAATAAACCATCACCCCTCCAACCTAAACTATGATGTCGACTGAAATCTTAGTTTCTCTTGGAAATCCTTACTCACCCACCATAAAATTCATTTCGCTCCTGCCCCTTGATGCCTTTGCCACTTTGTGTTCTCCAATTATTTGGTCTTCCTTTTGTAAAATTTGTGCATTCCTAAATCAATTGAAATTCTTTAACTCTTCATTTTTTGCTTTTGAATTTTTATTTTTATTTTGATAAGATTAATTATAATCTAATTGATATTTTTAATACCTTTCTATATTCTCTTTCTAATTTTTAGGCTCGCTCTAGGTAAGATCTTCTTAGCATATTTATTTTAATTGTCTTCTTTTTTTTTATATGTAATATTAACTTAAGAATTGATAGAATTATTTAGTGGTATTATTAGCTTGATTTAATAGAATTTATAGGAACTATTTTTGCTCAATTCTCTAATTAATTAATTCAATTTGCAAACCAATATATTTAGATGGAGTTTTCAATTATTAAAACTTGCTATTTTCTTGTTTTGAAGTTTTTTCTTTAATTTTAGAAGAAATAAATTCATTTTTTTAAATAAAATTGAATGGACTTTATTAATTAAATTTGCTTAAATTTTCTTTGTGATTTCAACTCTTTAACTTGTCTTAATCTCTTAATAAATTATTAAATTTTCTTTAGATAGAATTGTTTGTCTCTATACTTAATTTTTTAACCTTTTTTTAATAAAATAATTTATTTGTTGTTTTTTCTCAGTAAATATTTTTTTAAATTCTCATTTTTGGTATTATATAACTTTTAATTGAGAGGTTAATAAGAGAAATTAATTTAGAAATAAATAAGTTAAGTAACATCACATTTTGAAAAAAAATAAAATTTAAAATTTGTAAAAAAAATTAGTCTTTTCAACCCCCCTTGGTTTTCGTTTCCTTTCTTCCCCTTCCTCCTCCTTTTATCCTACCAAGTCTACTAACAATTTCACAATTCTCTTCTCATGTCTTGCTCTCCTGATGATGGATCATGAAGTTTGATCTGAAATGTTGAGAGAGAAAAAAACTCACAGTCATCCAAAAATATTTTCTCTAAATTATATATTTTCCAATAAATACATTTTCCATTGTAGACTACATAATTATGATTGATGTATATTTTCCATTATAGATAATATAAAAGAAAGAGCACAGATTAGAATGACAAAAGAGTGCAGAGAAAAAACTTGAAAAGAAACCTTTTGCAACCCCACACCTTACATTGTGACCCCACAAAAGAAAATAACGTCGTCAGGGCCCCACACATCTGAAATGCCATCTTAAGTTCAAAATCAAGCCAAATCGAAATTAGTAATTTTTTCCCTACTTACAGTGAAATAGCAGTCTATATCTAAGTTTGTATAATTTCTTTAGAATTTTGTTTTTATGTATCTTCTCTTTGGCAACAATATAAACAATTTCACATTTCTCTAAATATTCGTTTGTACTAGAAAGTTTTAAAGTTTAATGTACAAAAATGATTTGAAAGACACTTCAATAATGGGTGTATTAGTGGCATTCAATTAGGGAGAGAGTGGTGAAACAATAGGAGTAATTCTATTGATTTTTTTCTGATTATATGCAATATTGTGCATTTTGATGTTTCATGCTAAGGTAACTATGTTGAATGCTTCCTTGTTGAATACTATACTTTGTATTTCTCTATTTTCTGTTTGGATACATTCAATGTTTCCTCAATTAACATTTTTTACAAGTTCCATAAAATGTATGGTTGCAATATTAGGTCATTCACCATTTCTCTTTTTGACTATTGTGGAGCAATATTTGATGTACATGAGGTTTTCTTTCATCACCAATGTAGTGAACCATATTAAGTTTGTTGTGAGTGCTTCTTTCATTTATGGTTTTTTGGTTTTTTGTTCTCCTCGACTTTGTATTCACTAACTTGAAGGTTCTATTGTTTTGTGAGTGCTTCTTTCAATATGATTTTATGATTTTTAGTTTTATTTGAGGTTGTGTAATTTGAATTTGAATGTTTGATGTTTTTTGTTTCTTTAAATCTCTATGAAAAGATTGAAATGTGTTGTTTGAAAGTGTTTATGACCATGACCATATTTTATATTCATAAACATATTTGATATTCATCGAAATTATAATCTTCTATTAGCACATCATTGTAAATTACCAATTAAGTTATAAATATAATTTTATAGTACTATCAATTCATTATATAAATGGGTTTTCAATAGTTTTATTATTTTTTGATAATATCGTCAATTTGGTTTGCTATTCATTATGGTCGATGAACATTATTGTTGCTAATAATGTTTAAAATGTGATTCTTTAAACCCCTAATAGATTTCGGGTTTTCTTGTAATTATTCATGGGGTCATTATTATATTTTATGTGTATTTAATTTTTTTCTTTGTTTTTGCAATATATATTTTTAGTCAAACTTAATAAAACTTAATGATGGTTTTCTTGTAATTATTCACAGGGTTATTCTTAAGGTTTACATGATGTTCATTTGTTTCTTTGATTCTTATGGTTTATAATTATTTTTGTGGGTCTTTTCAGGGATGATCTATTCTAAGAATAATAGTTTTGTTTATTAAGGGGTGTTGTTGGAATAACTTAGAGAGTCCTAGGGTCTTGGTGGGACAACCATTTTAGAGGTGAAATTACTTTTATATTTTTTTAAGAACTATTATCTTCTTATTTAATTATAAATATTTCATTGTGAGTTAGTTGAGTATACAATAGAGGATACGTTTTAGTTTTTATACTATACTTGTTATTGTGGAATTTTAATTCATTGTCCACATGAGAAGAGTATTGAGATTACAATAATAGAGGTTGTTTGCATTAATCATGTGAAGTAAATGTACCAAGGAAAATTTAGGCTCCATACAAAATATATCTATGGGAATGTCTTAGTAAATATTTGTATTAATGGTGTTAGATGCACAAGATAACTGAGAGGGGGGTGTTTGTTGTTTTAATGAGCCAAGCTAATCTCACAATATAGCCTATAGAATTGCCATCTTCCAACGGTTAGCTAATTGGAGGGATTGGCCAACAAATGAGTGAAAGCTTGCAAAGGCTTTCCTCCTACACTTTGGGCTTTCCAAAACTTGGGAGGGTGATCCCACACAATGCACCTTAAGATCCTCTATGCCAATTAACCTTGTACAATACAAATAATAGATGAGCTCTACTTGAAATTGATTGACAATTGAATTACTGCAAAGATCTGGAAAATCCTTACATATTAAATTCTTTATAGAGCAATAGAGCAAGGTAGATTTCAATTTGATATACATTTCAATAATATTTTGAAAAGATTAAATGATTTGAATGTATTTGTTGTGAAAGATCAAGAACAATTCAACACAAACACAAATCCTAGAACAATGCCTTAATTTAGGGTATGAGGTCTAATGCAATGTAAATAAGTCTTGGCAACAAGTGAACACTTAGCATCACTGAGCTTAGACAATGCTACATTACAACATCAGTCTCAAGTACTCAAAACCATAACTCATTATGATATCCTGATACTCAAACCATTTAAACCTATGATTTTGTCCAAGCAATTTAACAAATTCTTTCAATTTGGACAAAGACAAAACTATACATTCATCGAAAGCAATAAAGACCATTGAAACAACCCTTGATTATTTCAATGATAATTCAAATGATGAATATATTAGGAGATAATTGGCCTTGAAGACATGCCATTTTTTATGTTCAATGCTAGTACTGTTATCAAAAGACTCGTAACCTAAATGCAAACTCTATTTTATTCTCCATATTTTCTCTTTACAAAATTTTCTCTAAGATCAATCAACAACCTATACAATTGGCCTTGAATTCCCTTTTATAAAAACAAGGGAGAAAAACAAGCCTCAAGCCAATGTACACATGTCACATTTTTATTTGACATTTACAATTACATTCAAAAGACAGTCATATTTGACAAAACTCAAGGAAGATGTTCATATGAGACAAAATATTTCTCATTCATTGATGAAGATATCTCTCACCTTCCAAAAGGCTCTTTAGTTGGTGAAGAGGTTCATTCCATGAGCAACACATCTTTTCCACGTGCTTCCAAAACTTGATGATGAAAAGCATGAAAATAAGGAAAGAATAAAATACCAAAACATATCCACGTCAACAATCCATGTCATCACTTTTGAATTGAGGGAAATACAATATCTGAACGTTGATATATTAAAGGCCCAATTTGTACTAGTATTAGGCCATGTATTGTATTCTTACTGTTGTAACCATCATTGTTGAAGACATAAAATAAAAAATTTATCACCATCCTACCACTGCAACAACCTATAGGTCCAAGATATTGACATACTTGGTCTTCTAGAGCTCAAAATAGTCATCATAAGGCCAATAAAATGTCATAACCTCGTCTGCTTTTTTCCTATAAGGGATATACTTTACCACCTAGTTGACCTCTTTGTCAAATTATTTGAGGAAGATTCCTATGTGAGTAAGCTTATCCGTACTGTTCTTTAACATTTCCACATCAACTCCATCACAAATTAGTGTTGCCTAAGTTGTTATTAATTTGCTTGCTTGATCCTTCCATTGTTGCAGAGGTTTGAATTCACCATCTTCATTTAGAATGTTTGGGAGTAAACTAAAACTACATTCATCAAAAAAATTTACCAGCTCCCTGATCTTCTTTTCCAATGGTTCAATCAACCCTTGAAATTCCTTAATTGCATTTACAAGCTTAAGGGTTGGGACAATGTTGGATGGCTTGTCTACATCATGCTTTGACCTAATGGCCATATCTCTCGGTTCCTAGGATCTAGGGATCCATTTTTCCATCAATGGGATGACAACTTCCCTATCCCTATCAAAACTCCTTATTGCATCAAACATGGAGGAATAGTTTGAATGAATACTATTTAATCTCCTCTCAATCCCTTTATTTAGATGTTCCAGTACCACTGTCACAATCTTCATGTTGCTCAAGTGAATTAATTCATCAAATTGTTGACACCTCTCCTCATAATTCTTTAGTTGCCCCAACAACACCTCCTTTGTGATCTCTTTTTTAGGAGGTGCATTTGATGTACTTGGAGTTGATTCTACAATGGATACATCTTTAGAAGTAGGAGGTACCACTTCAGTTGAGACTAAAGGAGGTGAAAGAATAGGAGAAGATGGAATTTTCTCTTGTGGAGATGGGGGAGGAAGAATTATTGCTTGTGAAGGGCCTAGCATAGAATTTGGTTGAAACTATTCCTTTAATAATGCAATATCCAATTGCATCTCAAAAATCTTTTGCTATCCCACATTGTACTCGACTGATCATATCATTATACCTTGTTCTAAACTTGTCCCTTTCTTTTGTTTAGAATTCCACTATAGCTTTGGTGAATTGAGCTACATTAACATTCAATATACCTTCCTCTACAGCTAATACATATCAGATACTCTTTTGATTATCAACCCTCCTCTAACACCTATAGCTAACTCTATAATGTCTAGCTTCTTACTATTTGGGGCTAAATCCCAAATAGCCAATATGTCCCATTGGGCATTGAATGTTGATCTTATAAAATTATATTTCGATGTTGACTACTTGTTGGAGGTTGTAGGTCACATAAGTCATAACTTATGTCTTTGAACTCATTTGGTGACTGACCCCTTTCCTAGCAATTACTGGTCAAGCAAATATTTTCCACGTTTAATATTTCCTAAATCTCATGCAAATATTTCCCTTTGTTGAGATTGACAATGTTGGTTGAGGCAGCAAGGTCTAACGGCCTCCCCGCCAGCCCTCTGAGTTTTTGGTGGGTCCCAACTAAGTCCCTCGAGGTAGTGAGGAACAGTGCAGATTGAATGAGGTTGATCAAATGGTGCCCGTGGTGTATCTCATGGGACCTAACAAAGGAAGAAGTGAAGGTAGTGGATGATGATGTGTAATATTATTTGTCGATACATCACTTCACATCATTGTTGTGAAGTGCAAACACTGAAAAGGATAATAAATGGTGACACCCCGCCAGCCAGCTGAGATTTAGTGGGCTTGTTGTCAAAGCTAGTGATATAGCAAGGAATGGTGTAGATTGAATGGCGGTTGATCCAACAGTGATTGCCATGTCCATTCACATCATTAAAGAAGAAATAAAGGCATATGTGTAATAGCAATGTCCAATGTATGATCGATGATGGAGATTTAAAAATTGCTTATCTGATGGTCAGGTTTTAAAGATGAATGATTGAATTGGAGTCACAAGATCGTGGCACGAATACTGGTGATTGATGACCCAAATTTAAATATGAAAAAACTACAATGGTCAAGTTTGTGTGAATAGGGTTTCAAGCCAGAAACCTGCTCTACTCGAAGTTAATTAGTTCAACTACACCAACGACCAATATGATGGCATATTTGATTTGCTAAGCGGTGACACAAATTTCTAAGATGATGAATATCAGATTGGATCGAATAAATAGAGAAAAAATTAAATACAAATCCTATTCTAGGGTTTTATAGAGAGACTAAGAGGGAAAATTATTTGCACCAAAATTTAATGTTGTGTGGCTTGGTACAAGAGTATGGCAATGAAGAAGATATCTTACAACCATAACAAAAGATTTGTATGTGGTGGAGAATCCCGAGGCAATCACCATCGGTTAGAAACTACACAAAATAGATAATCAAAAGGAGTCAAGTGTAGTAACTATGTGAGAGGAGAGGAGAAGAAATAGTCCACGGTGAAGAAGGTATTCTAGGATCTTGAGGCAAACAGAGAATACAGTAAAAAGAAAAGAGAGAGTTGCAGAAGGGGTATAGGGGTGCATTGAGGCAGATAGAGAATGTACTAAGAGAAAAGGAGAAGAATAGGGTAGAACAGAGGGGTGCAGAGCAAGAAGAGAGTTGTTGTGATAGCAACAAAAACCTAAGCAGTTGCAAAGTAAGTTGTAACATTGATTTGTGTTCTTAATGAACAAATTGTAATAATATTTTATGTTATAAATCTAATTGGTTGTTTCCATCAGATAATTGATTTGGTGCACAAATTAGGGGAATGGTGCCTCCTTAGGGTTGGTGCCCTTAAAATTTGTAACAGAAGGTTTCTTTGTGAGGTTGGATTAGGATAGTAGCTTCTAGCAACATTTTCTCACCATGGTTTTTCCCATCTTGGGTTTTCCACATATATCATGTGTTATGTGTTGTTAGATTGTGTGCTTGTTTATATTTGTGTATTTCATGTTTTAATATGCACACTAAGTTTTTCAAGAAATTAGCTTGCACTAAAGGTTAAAGGGTTAAAATTTTAGTATCTATTGATTCACCCCCCTCTCAGTAGATTGTTTTGTTCCAACAATTGGTATCAGAGCCCTAGGTTCCCTAGGAGAAGCTTAACTAGCTCAGGTAAATCTTTGGATTTGTGAACACAAATGGCTAGTCAAGAAGGTTCTTCTACAAACAAGTCACCCAAGTTCGATGGAATAGATTATACCTTTTGGAGCTCATTGATGAAAGGATATTTGGGATCTTTAGATTTTGATGTGTTGATGTCAGTTGATTGTGACTAGATACACACCACCAGCCACATTTCCTACTGATTCCACAGGAAAAAGGGATTATGAGAATAATGAAAAAGCACGGTTTGCTATTATGAACAATCTATCTAGATCTGTGCATAGCAAGGTTATGTATTGTAAGACTGCACATGATATCTAGGATACATTGAAAAAGATCTATGAAGGAGATAACAAGGTGAAACTAGAAAAGCTTCAAATACTGAGAACTAGATTTGAAGGAATGAAAATGATAGAAGAAGAGAAGATTGTAGACTATCTTTTGAGGGTTAATGATATAGTGAACTCTATTAAAGGATATGGAGAATATGTAAAAGAAGATGTCGTTGTACTAAAGGTTCTAAGGTCAATGACAAATAGATATGATCCTAAGATATTTGCAATATAGGAAGGATGAGAAATAGATAAACTTACTCTTAGGTAAAGGTTTAACTTA
>VDFB02390569.1:0-15186 GCA_007258455.2 Sequoia sempervirens | reverse complement strand
TTTATTTACGGTTTCACTTTAATGAATTATTTTCATCTTAATTGCAATTTTAATTTTTCTTTATTATTTTAATATTATTTTATATATAATTATTTTAATATTTTTCATTATTTTAAAATTTTAAAAAATATTTGTTATCTAAGAAGTGTCTTTTATATTTATTTTTATTAAAAATTTATTTATTTTTAAGTAAGTTTTATGAAATAGAAAATAAAAAGTAAAATCTAGAAGCAATATATATCAATAATTTTCGAATATTTTTGAATTATTTTTAATATTATTTTTAAAAAAATTTAAAATATTTGTTATCTAAGAAATGATCTTTATTTATATATATATATATATATATATATATATATATATATATATATTAATTAGAAATAGTTTACTTTAATCAAAATTTAAATTTTGTGTTTCTTTTTTAAAATAAGTTTTATGAAATAGAAAATAAAATATTGTGGACTTTTTAATCAATTATTGATTAGTTCTAACTATTCTTAAATGCTATTTAATTTAATTATCATTTTTTATTTTCTAAATATTATAAATAGTGATAGATATCATTTTTTACTCACTATTTTTCAATAAATATGATACTGCATTCTTATTGAAAGACAACTTAATTATATAATTTTAAAATACTATTTTGAAGTGATATTATACAATTTTGTAGGAACAATGAAAAAATATACTAATAATTCTTTATATTTATTTAGGTCAATTAAATAAATATTTTAATTAAGTATTAATTAATTTAGATAATAGAGTTGGATTGTTAGCTAAAATAAATATTATACTCTACAATCAATTACTCTTTGGATAACTTGAATGGAAAATTGATTTTTGTGTATGTGGTCATAAACTTGTGTGCAAATCTAATTTAAGATTCAGGTATCTAATCTAGAAGAATATGCATTAGATTGGAATTTATTTTTTTCTCAACATTTACTATCTAAATGTACATAAGTGCTAGTGGTGTTTATAAAACCTTTGACTTTTTTAATCATAAGGGTTAATTTCTCCCCATTCAAATCCCCAATATAGACCATATTTCATCTATAAGTGAAAGGATAAAGGACAATAGGAAAAATATTCATTATTTTCATCCTTTAAACTATAAGACATGATATGTTCTCAATAAATATGCCCTAAGATATCTTAATGATCTCCAACATGATTTTTGAGTGAGTGAATGAGAATTCTTAATAAAAACAACTAAGTCCAAGAATAAACATAAAGTTGTCCTAAGATAGCTCACAATAAGTAGTGTCTTGTTTTTTTAGAGATTAGATTTGTGACCACATAAGCGACCAAGGTTGATTCTATATTTGTTTATTTAATCCAAGGTGATGAACAATAATTTTAAGGATTCTCATGAAGTTTTGGGATCAATTATGGAAGGGACTGAGATATGAGATATTGTGAACTAATTTTGCAAATAAATATGCTAATTATAAGCTAATAATTACATTTACAACACTCTAATCAAAATAGACCTAAAACATAAAGTAAAAAGATATGATTATGAAATTATCACCATGTTATAATATAATATTAAAACAAAAATATTACTTACTAAATAATAAATTTAGAGGTTAGATATTCAACACTATAAAAGATATATACAGAGAAAAATATTATTGAAAATATCATAAAATTTCTTAAATATCATCATAATTATTAATGAATCTTGAATATAAATTATTGTTTGACTTACCTAAAAGACCATCATTACATGACTCATAATGCAATCTAAATAGTCCACTCATAAAAGCTTATATAATTTTTAACTTTAATGAGCTATTATATTGCACTTTTTGAAAATAAATTGTCTTAATTAAATCAAAATGCACCACCAAAAATGCCTTATAAGAATCATTCTTTAAGGTACTATATAAATTCTTAGAGTAAATTTTTATTAACAATGTCGTTTGCCTCACATTTTGACCATCATTATGAATCATCATGTAATCTAAATAGCTCCCTCATGGAAGCTGATATAATTTAACTTTAACGTATTATTTTATTAAACACTTTTCAGAATTTGTATATTAAGTAAATGTAAGTGGGACATAAAATTATGTTTTTTACATAACATTCTCTATAAAGAATGAATATAGGAGAATATATGGTATAAGTTATATTATATCATATGTGTCTTAAAGAATAATGTTTTGCATTTGAAATGATTTTAAACTCCTAATTAACTATAAAATGAAGTTTTATTTTTGAAAGTATGTTCAATATTTTTAAGGAATATGTACAAATTTTAGATATTTGTATTTCAATATATGGAACTACTTGTATTTTTTTAATTTATGTTTATTATAAAAATTGGATGAATTTTGAAGTTGAAAAAATTGAAAAGGATATTTTGAAGCACATATTTAGCTATGAAAATATGTCTTAAATTGTATGAACTTTGTAGATACATGTAACTTGTCTAGATTTATATTTTTCAATGATATATATATATATATATTTTCTAGGAAAAGGGTTTGTGTAATAACCCTCCTGGTTGCTAGTTGGACTCAGTGGTGTTATGTTTTGTTTTGATGCCAGATACTATGATGATACTGTTATTGTTTGATGTGGTTAGTCAGATACTATGATGATACTGTTATTGTTGATATGGTTGGTTAGATGCTAGTTGATGCTGTTATTTTATTTTGGACATGATTACCTTATATGACATGGTTGATTATATCAGTTGATTTTCTGAATTATGATATGATGCAGTGTTTTAATGTAATATGCTATGAGATGATTGTTAGTTAGAAATGTAATTCATTGATTATGCTTTAATTGTTAGAATAAGTGTGAAGAAGGACAATATAGCATCACTCGTTCGCAAGTGCCCTGTTATGTTGCAATTCCTTCTCACAATGTAGTAACTTGATTTAATGCTTTGATATATATGTATATATGCACATGTACACAACTTCGTTTGTATGCAGGACTACAGGTACAAGTCTCGATTCCACCTGCTTCGGCAGGACAGGGCGAGCACCAAATAACCCAACGGATAAATGTTGATACAGAGGTGACAATGAAGTCCTTCCGTTCCATGATGTCAGGTCGTCTCATCTGTTTGGTATAGTCGATTTTTGTGTAATTGTCGTCTTTGTCTGTTGTGATTGTGTTTTGTCTCATTATATGTGGGCATTGATAATTATGATTTATCTTAATGATTGAAATAGATTAATTATTTTAATGTTGGATTATATTGTAATTAAATATTTAATTATTTTAATTATTTTTGAAAATCATATATTGCAATTGAATAATAATTAAATATTAAATATAGCTTAATTATTTTAATCAAGTATATTGGTGGTGGATAATTATGTGAATAATTTATTGAAAATAAATAGGTAATGTGAAGTGCATGAAAAGTTGAAAAAACAGGAATTAAAGCAATAAAATAAATAAAAGAATTAAAAAGACAGTGTGAGCCATTAGGAATTGAGAGTTGGGAAAAAGCTTGTTTTAAAGAATTGTTTTTCTTTTTATCTGTGATTTTTGGAGAGCTTTGAAGAGATGAGGAATATATTTTATTTAATCATGAATTTTTGAGAGACACACACACAGAAGAACAGAAAGCTGAAGTGCTCCAGGGATTGTTGAGTTCGTTCTGGACTACGGATTGGAATCGGATTCGAGGGCATCTTCAGATTTGCATTGGACTCCAGGTTTCTCTCGTAGTCTTCTCCTCGCGCCCTTCTGTTTATCTATATGTTTCAGAAAAGAAAAATATATTTTAGTAAAAAAATGATTTTTTGTGAATGTAGAAAAACCTCTGTTTTCTGAAACACTTAGTTAATCAATATGAGAATTTTGAATGATAATTCTGTAGAGAATAATAAATTTGGAAGCTATATTATTATAAATATATATATATATAATATATCTTACTGTTATCTGTGCCTATGACTGGTAAAATTATTCCTCTGTATTTTTTTAAAATATGTATATTCTGAGTTTTCATATATATATATATATATATATATATATATATACAAGTTCGTATATATATTTATATATATATATATATACAGATTTATTAAATAATGTTTGAGCATAGGAATTTTCATATTGAGGTTTATGTTTAAATTAAATTTTGTTTATTCCGTGGCCGAATCGGCCGACGGCGTCCCGTACGACTGACAAAAGAAATTTTTTTTTTTTAAATTCGCAGAAAACGTGTTACTCTGTACCCGTTTTGGGTTTTATTTTATATGGAAATCCGTCTTGGTTTTTTTTTTATGTGTTAAAGGGATTTTTTTTAAGTTAAAATTTAATTCACGGATTTTTTTTAAGTTAAAATTTAATTCATTTAAAGTTTCTCATACGCAGGAAAGGGGAGGGCACGGCCGAGGCCGTACCCTCGACCCTTGCCCTGCCGTAGCTGCTGTCACAGCAGTCTTTATGACTGCTGTGCGCAGCAGTCTTTATGACTGCTGCGCGCAGCATTCAATAAGACTGCTGCGTACAGCAGTAAGGGCTACGGCCCTTGTAATTAGGTTTCAGCTTTTATTTTATTTTTTTGTGTTTGTTTATTTTATATTTATATATATATATATTCGGTTCTTTTATGAATTTATTAATTTATATTAAAATATATATATATATAGATGATTATGATGTTTTTTTTTATAAAATGAGTTTATAATTATTTCATATTAAGTTTATAATTATTTCATATTATGAAATTTTAATTACTTATTTGTTAAGTAAATCCATCACCCTTTCGGAATGTAATTTTTCAATGTATTTAAACGTTCATTTTTGTGTAAAATTAAATAATTTTTATTTATTAAAAATGGCATTGTTTAATACATTGTTTCGATTTAACAAATATAATAGACAATATTTCAGTCTTTGATTGTGATTGTAAACTTTGTTGAGGGAATTGGTTTTAATTTTATATCAACGAGATTGGAAACAAACGTATTAGTACAACCTTGTGATTGTGATGTGAGTTTTCTTTTCATGGTTATAATTTTCTCGTTCGATGTCGTCGATGTGGGAACCGTATTGGTCTGTGAAATTCTGTTTCCAGAGGCTTGTGATTTTAAGTGTTATTTGCTCTTGTTTATGCTGTCGAGCGTTATTGGTGTTATGTTAGGAAGGGTTGGATGGGTTTGCAAGGTTGTTGCTTATGTGCAGTTGCGAGATGGGTAATGCCTCGTGTTTTGGATTGTGGTTTTATGACTTATATGTGTTAATCCAACCCTTACCTGTTTTGAGATATGTTAGGGGGTCAGAGGGGGAGAGTGGCTCTTCGTGGGCGCCGGTGCCTCAGATGAGGAAGGGCCAGGATAACCCTCGAAAGAGTAGTAAACAAGTGATAACCTAAATAATAGACCTAGGGGGGTTGGGTAGTTTTAAAAATACAAGATAATAAAAACTTTGGATTCCTCGGCTATGTATTAGGGCTACCTTAGACTAGTGATAGACTGAGAAGGCCGTGGTCGGCAAAGTCAGAGTCTCATCCTCATGAGAGACTATTGGCTCCACATTAGCTACCCTATGGTGCCGGCGCCTCAGTGAGGAGGAAGGGCCAGGAGATCCATAGATGGGTGCCGGTGCCTCAGTTGGAGGAAGGGCCAGGAAATCCCATGAGAGCTATGCGATGACACTCTCCACTTGACACCCTTGTGCTTTGTTATTGTTGCCTCTGGATGTTATCTCTTTGTGATGTTCTTTGAATTCTTGTGAGTTTGATTCGTGATTGTTAAGTGATATTACTTCATGTTATCGTGATGAGTTCTTGGTTTAACTTGCTATGTGATTTGAGTACGTCGATGGTTGTGCATTGCATATTTGAGTTGTACTTGTTCTGTATCATGTTGTTGAGTTGGTTTGACATTCATGGTCGGGTTCACTTCCTCGTCACCTCTGAGCACGGGGGGTGAGTTACTTCGTAATTCACATGGTTGGGTGGAACGTGCTCTGCACCCGTTGGGTTCCCCATCAGCATCTTGCTTCCTCAGCTTTCCGCAGTGCAGATGTTCCAGTGACCAGTTGTACTTCATGTTCCTTTATTTTGTATCAATCCCCATGTTGGGAAATTCAATGTAATTCATGTATCAAAGAAAATTGTAATGTAATATTATTTCAATGATGTAATAGTTAGGTTTGATTTGGATCATGTTGAAAGATTTATCATGGATGTAATTGTGCGATGTTGTCATACTCGCATCATGGCTATCAGATTGTATCACTGTATATGGTTTTTCATAAATTAATTGGTTATGTTAGTTTCATTATCTTTATTATGTGTTGTGGTTGCAATGTAACCTCGCGTGCCCCAGAGAACCAAGTGTATTAATGTTATGTGTTATGCTATGTGTTTATGGTTTAATGTTATTACATGTTACTTCTTTTATTTTAAAAAAAAAATTATTCGCATTATGTGTGTGTTCTCTGGGGTTTGCACGACGGGCGTTACAGTTTGTGTTATATTTGGTTTGGTTATGTAAGTTTGCATTATAAATTATATTAATAAAGAACAAATGTTTTAAGTTTCAATTTTATAAAAAAAACAATAATGCTTTTCTACAATTAATTTGAACTAATTAGTTTATACAATGGATTTAAGATCTATCTTGGATTTTTAAGCTTTTGTAATATATTGTAATCTCTCGATAAATTTATTATGGTAGTTATAAAACTTTAAAAAATCATTTATAATTCTATTAATTGTATTGTTGACAATTTTATGCATACACTCTTAATAGAATATATATAAAAAATACTAATTTAATTATAATTATGTTGAGTAGCATTCTTAATTTACTTGAACTAGGTCAATTTTGTGGTTGCAAATGTAATCTCTAAAATTTAAAATAATTAAAATTAAAATTTTACCTTTGTTAACTTTTACACTACTTATTTTGAGCTAACCTAAGACGACTTTATGTTTATTTATGCATTTAGTTGTTTTCATTAATATCTCTCATTAACACATTAAAAAATGATAGAGATTATTAATATAACTTAGGGAATTCTTATTGAGCACAAATGATTTCTCACATTTTGGAGAATGAAAAAGATCTAGAAACATTTACATATATCATTTTAGGAATAATGAATATTTTTTCATATTTTTCTTGATTCTTTCACTTAGAGATGAAAGCTAGTTTATTGGGGGTTGGAATGGGGAGAAATTAACCCTTATGATTCAAAAATTCAAAAGTTTTTATAAATACCAATTGTCATTATGCACATGTAGAAGCAAAAGTTGAGAGATATGTGAATCTTAAATTAGGTTTGCACACAAGTTTAGGACCACATACACAAAAATCAATTTTCCATTCAAGTTATCCACACAGTAATTGATTGTAGAGTCTAATATCTTTGCTTGAATCAACCATTGACAACCATTGTAACATTCCTTCATTGTGGAATTTTAAGCTAAGTACCATATTTAATATTTATTTTAGCTAACAATGTCAACTCTATTATCTAAATTAATTAATACTTAATTAAAATATTTATTTAATTAACCAAAATAAATATAAAAAATTATTAGTATATTTTTCATTGTTCCTAAAAGATTGTATAATATCACTTCAAAATAGTATTTTAAAAGTATATAATTAAGTTGTCTTTTCATAAGAATGTTGTATCATATTTATTGAAAAATAGTGAGTAAAAAATGATATCTATCACTATTTATAATATTTAGAAAATAAAAATGATAATTAAATTAAATAACATTTAAGAATAGTTAGAACTAATCAATAATTGATTAAAAAGTCCAAAATATTTTATATTCTATTTTATAAAACTTATTTTAAAAAAAAAAACACAAAATTTAAATTTTGATTAAAATAAATTATTTCGAATTAAAAAATACATAAATATAAATATAAAGATCATTTCTTAGATAACAAATATTTTAAAAAAATTTAAAATAATAATAAAAAATATTATATATAAAACAATATTAAAAATAATTCAAAAATATTCAAAAATTATTAATATATATTGCTTCGAGATTTTACATTTTATTTTTTATTTCAGAAAACTTGCTTTAAAAAAAAAGTTAATTTTTTGAATAAAAAAATAACATAAAAGACATTTCTTAGATAACAAATATTTTTTAAAATTTTAAAATAATAAAAAATATTAAAATAATATAAAAACAATAAAGAAAAATTAAAATTGCAATTATTAATTTTATAAGATGAAAATAATTCATTAAGGTGAAACGTAAATAAAATCTTAAAATATGCTCATCACGATGAAACGATAAATAAAACCCTTTTAAAGAGTTGGGGTGAATGGAACCGAAACAACGAAACAACACAACGTAATGGAAACGGTTCGAATTAAGAGGGGCCACATGACTGCCACTCAGCGCTTAGTGTGTGACATTTAAGCCCGGCCCTGACAGACTTCCCATCCTTTTCTGATTCATGACTGTTGCACTAGGATTTCTGGTTGGAAGTTTCCTACAGTTCTGAAGATTAATTGGAAGTATCTCGGGTTATAGGCAGTCCAGTTTGGAAATTACTTGTGGCGAATATACCAGTTCTCTTCCCTTCTTTTGTACAAGTCTTTTTATACATGTGCTTCTCGCTGTGCATTGCTTTAAAAAGAAGAAACTCAATTACTTACAACCTCATTTTAATTATTATTATAAATTCACCTATTTTCAGCGATCCGAAAAAGCTGTGTAATGACGTCGTGTCCGCCGTGGTTGAGGAGAAGCGAAAGAGAAAAATTCCTTTCCAAGTTGCAAAATATGAGGTGGGACTTGATGAGCTTGTGAAAGATTTCCACAGCCATTGCGAAAAAAATGGGCAGATGAGAGGTAAAATAATTGGCATCTTTGGAATGGGAGGGTCTGGCAAGACCACTCTCGCCAAATATCTGTTTAATCGCAAACATTCAGAATTTAGTGGATCAACTTTTCAGTTTGATGTGCGGGAAGATGATGTCAAATGTGCGCTCACTTCTCTCAAAGCAAGCTTCTCAATGATCTGTTTCCTGGAAATCGTCGTTCATTTTCTAGTATAGATAAAGGAATCGCCCATATCAAGCATGACCTTCAAGGGAGTCATGAATCAAGGTTTCTTGTAGTTTTAGACGATGTTGATCATCAGAAGCAGTTAGATGCCCTATTACCCATACATGCCTTGAATCCCGACTAAACAGTTTAGTGATTGTCACAACTCGTGACGAGAGGCTTCTTATAAATGCCGGAGTGACAGTCCGTTATAAGATGAAAGAAATGAATCCAGAGCATAGCAGAGAGCTCTTCTCCTGGCATGCGTTTCATAGACAATCTTGTAAAAGTGGATTTGAGAATTTGGTAGACAGCTTTGTCGAAGCGTGTGGAGGTTTATCTCTTGCTCTTCAAGTAATGGGCGGGCATGTTTTTGGGAGTGACAAGGGTTATTGGAAGTTACAGTTAGATTGTGTTAAGGGAAGAATACACAAAGACATAAAAGACACGCTTAAAATAAGCTATGATGCTCTGGAAAATGATCAAGAACAGATCTTTATGGATATAGCATGCTTTTTCATAGGGGAAGAGGTGAGCAGGGCCATAAGTATATGGAAGGCTTCAGGGTGGAGAGCCGAACATGCACTTCAGACCCTCAAAGACAAGTGCCTCGTTGAAGTGCAAGTATGTTTTGATCGGATGAGTTGCAATCATGAGCCAGAATTTGTTTTGAGAATGCATGACCACCTCCGCGACTTGGGGAGAGAAATGGCAGATAGTGAAATGAGCCATCCTCGTCGGCTGTGGCGTCCTGAAGATCTTGTATGTTTTTTTTGCGGCCTTAAATTCATGCTCCTAGTTGGAAATGGTTTATTTTCTTTAAACTGCTAGAACATTTACGCGTTAACTTAGAATGAACATTTTCTAACTACAAAGAAATTTGAATTCAGATTGGAATGAGCAATATCAAGGGATTCCAAGACACCGTCACTGGGTCCGAAGGAAAAAGTTTCAGATGTTCCGGTCTTCTAATTGAAAATGGTTTTCATATGAGATATTTTCTGGGTAGTACAAAGACATCAACTGATTTAGAATTGCTTGAATTTAGCTCTTTTCCATTTAATCGGCTTATTCTTGATTGGATCCCTCTACAAAATTTGCACACTTTTAAGTCTTTGTCAACTATCACCTGTGAGGTTGTGGCAAAGGGATGACCAGGTATATGTTTTTTCTTGATTAGAAATTAAATTGTAGTAGTACTAGTATCAACAAAAAGTTCGTTTTTGTAAGATTTTTTATCATTCAAAAACAACAGTTTGAAACAAAGTGATTGTAAATTCCAGGTTCCACTAAAGTTGAAAGAGCTATATTGCTGCTTTATGAGCGATCCAAACGAACTGGTGAGTTCGTTTGAAATGTTTAAACATCTAGAACGTCTGCACTTACATTTTCAATATGAAATCTTAGAATGGAATACTGGATGGAATTGCTTGCTGAAATCTGTAAGAGAACTCACCAATCTGCAAACTTTAGAAGTGAAAGCCTGTCAGATAGAAGGGGAATTTTCTTTAAACAACAGGGGAGAGACAACCTATGATCGGTTTCGTATGAGAAGCCTTGAAGCCATAACTCTGTGTGCTGCATTCAAAACAACGAAGGTCTCAATTAGTGGACAGTTTTGTCCCACCCTTAAATCTCTTAAGCTCTATTCTATGAGAGCTCTCATTGAAGTGGATTTAACAGGGCTAACCATACCGGAATGTCTGGTGCTGCTGAAATGTGGAGAGTTGAGAAAAGTATTGGGCAATGATCTGCTAAAACTTGAAATGTTCCGCATAAAGTTATGCCCGAGTATGAGAGAGTTGCCGAGTATAAGAACCATGTTGGGTTTATCTCTAGGCTTTAAGATTTCTTTTCCATGAGAGAATATCATGAGAGGCTAAAGCATTCACCTCCAAATATCTAATACAAGCACTCAAAAGAGTCGTGAATTAAAAAGACAACCCAAATTCTAGTAGAGGCAAGCATACAAACTCTCCTTTTATTATTCCATGTTTATTCAAGTTCATATTGTGTATTAACAACCAAATGATATCATCTCTCTATTTCTTATAGGTGGAATATGTTATGAGATATCCATGGAGATGTATAGAAGCTAGGTGGGAGGCACGAGACTCTATCCAAATATTTAGACAAGACATAAATGCTTGGATGTTGTTGGAAGTAATCTATAATAAGCCCTAACAACCTTTTTTGAAATAGAAAGACAATTCAATTAAAGTATCAAATCTTAATTCTTTCTTTTAGGGTGCCAAGTGAATGGAGCACAAAGATTTTAGAACTAACAATAGTGGATTTCAATATCTTGCAGTGTCACCAACAAAATAAACTCAAACAATTGGCCAAGTAATATTATATCTAAATTCTTCATGATAGTTGATATCAAATTTTATATTAACTTTGTGTAAGAATTAACTCGATAAAATTTAAAATTTTCTAGAAGATTTGAAAGGAAAATAATCAAAAGCTCAAGAAAAGCATTCAATCTATCATTCATGACGTGCATGCTCATCAATTTAGCCTCAAAATAGTGAGTTGCTTGTTTAAAATCATTGAAAACTTATGATTGTTTATCCTTTAAATTGAGTTATATATTTACAATAATGATACAAATGTTTAGATGGTGGGATGAGGCGATTGCGAAGAAACTAAGTTTCTTTAGGCATTGACATGGAATATTATTTTCGTTATACATGTTGATTATATGAGTTTGAATTTATAGCAACAAGATTATGCTATGCCAAATTGGGTACACTCATTACTGTTGTTGATGATATTTTTTATACTTATGGAATAATAGATGAGCTCATACCCTTTAGGGAGGCTTTGATCAAATATGTTATTTATTGTAGAGTTTATAACTATCATAACCTAATTTAAAAATAAAATAAAATTTTGAAATCATAATAATGTATAACCTCTTATCTTTTTATTTTGATTTTACTTGTTATATGAATTTATTTATTCTAACTTCAATATGCAATTAGGATATGCTAATGATGGATCAACTTCCAAACTATATGCAAATTAGTCTCCAGTTTTCCCATAAAACATATATGGATATAGCTATTGAGGTTGAAAAGATGCATGGTCCTCGTGTTCAACAATGGATGAGAGATTATTTAAGTTGTCGGTTGTGATTTAGTACCAAGTTGATGTTTATAAATGTATACATATTAATTTTGTGCATTTATAATTCATTTAATGTTATTAATTTTAAGTTTCATTTCATCTTATATTGTAGTGGAAGACACTAATTTGGTTAGAATTATGAGATGATAAATGGATCACTAATGACTATTATCTAACTTTATGTAAATATTTAAAGTATTCCTTGATATCTTCTATTATTTATGTGGCTACATTATTTCCCTTGATTTTAATTGACACCTATCCCCCAAATGATATTTTGAAGAAAGTTAATAAGCTTGAAAGTAGTGTCACCTTGGTTTTTCAATTAATTGACGACTAAATAGTTTTAGGTATCTATCTACCATATTTTGTAGTATAAATTCGGATTTATTAAAATTGTGAATTGTATGTTAAATAAAATTTCATCACATTTTTTCATATTCTTGTTGTTAAAGCATGTGAAAGAACATGGAGAAATTGCTCAATTGATACAATGTTATGTGAGAGACAACCCTAGAACAACTAGGGAGGAGGCTCTAGATCATATGAGGATGTTTATTGAACTAAACACAAAGTAATTGAACAAGGAGCATTTGTTTTATGATCATGATATACCAACTTGTTGTAAGATGTTGTATTTTGATTCCATGTATAGATCTATGACTTTTATTTGGAGGGATATATAGATGGGTTATCAATATCACATCAAGGTACTAAAAGTGACACAATGAAAATTCTTATTGAAGCAATACCTCTCTAAGATGGAAGAGAGAACAAACAAGTTTATTTTATTTTTTGTTCCTTTAAAAAAAATACTGTAGACCCTGTTGGAACTATCAAAATCTGATGATTTTTGCATATTTTCATGCCCCCTAAGTCTCCATATGAGTTTTTCCTTATGCACATTTCCTTCATTTCATAATTGTTTGCTCACATTTTGGCTCATGTTTGTCCCCTTGATCATCTATCTATGCATTTTCCACCTTTTGGTCTCTATCGGCATAGGTCTCCATTTGTCTCCCTGACCCACTTTGTTTTTTCTGCTAATACTTTATGTTTCAGGTGTGTCAGCGTGACAGGTGTGGGGTCTCCCCGATCCATTTTTCTCTTGGAAAATGTCTGTTGCCTATCGGCAAGACGTTTCTATTGTTTCGGCGGCCGTGGTAGCTTCTATCGACATATGTCTTGGTGGTCGGGCTAACATCTTACCGAAGTCAAGATGTCTCAGCGACGTGCACTTTGTGATCCCTTCGGCGTATGTTATGATTTGTGGCGGGAGGTTTGGGCGAGTTTTATTTGTCTCACCGACGATGCAATGTTTTCTTCCAAGTGACTTTCGGTGAGAGGTAAACCTATCAGGATATGGTCATAGCGAAAATGTCGGGTCTTGCCGACAGTGTTAAACGAATAGATTTCTTTCGGCGTGAGTTCACTCTAGTCTCACTGATTGGTGGCGGAAGATTATGGGCATGTCGGTATAGGATAGGGCAATCGCTGTAAGGTCTCGGGGAGTGACCTTCAGTCTCGCTGATGGAAAGCGATGAAGGATCTTGTCGGCAGGAGTGTGATCTTATCTCGGCGACTCAGAGTGCATATGGCCTTTCGGTATAACAAAGTGAAGTCTACAGGAGGTCCCCCCGAAGGTTGGAAGCTATAGCGATATACATGGGGCATAAGGACTCTGTCGGTGAGAGATATCTTGAGTCACAGCGACACAAAGTGAATTGGGAGTTTTCGGTGTGACATTGTGTGCCGATATGAAGTCTCTCCGAGATCGTGTAGTCACAACGATGGTGATTAAAGCAAGGTGCTCTTCGATGAGAAACTTCCTATGTCTTGGCGACTGGGAAAACACTAGGAGCTTTTGGTGAAGCAGTGTGAAGTCTGCGTGATATCTCCCCGATGGTCGACAGTCTTGGCGAGAGCAAAATACAAGCGCGCGGGATGATTAACGATTGACAATTATTTTGCCTTCGGCATACCTTCTGTTGTGTCTCACCAACTATTCGCAGGTGATAACAGAATTTTAAAATATCAAGGCCGACATGTTTCTGCTTGGATGACCGTTGCTTTCCAGCTCGATTGGAGCCCGAATTTTGTGCTGGGCCGACATGTGATCTCAAAACATATTTTCTTCAAATGCTTGTGTATAAATAGGCATTTTGGCAATTGTAATAAGGGACCCCGAGTTATGAATATTTCGATACAGTAGGAAAATTGTATGGATACAAAACAATAAATTTATCAAAACAGAGGCTATGATGCATGTTCTGAAATGGAGGTATTTATGAATGTCAATTGATGTTGTTGCACATGTCTGGTATCAGTTATCTGTTGAATTAAATAAAAGAATTGCTAAGTTGTCTCCAAGATGATTTCTTTCTGATTGTTTAAATTGATATGACAAGTTTGTATTCAATTTATCAGTGCACATTTGTTGCGCTTGTGTGATTGATTGATTGGTTCTTTCAAGTAAAGACTAAATCCTTTCAGTTAATCACAGTAATCAGTGAGATCACAGTAATCAGTGAGATTCGATTGGATTATTCAAGTAGAGCTTAGTAATCACATTCTTGCATGTTTATACAAGTTGTAAGCATAATGTATGCCAGATAATTTGAATTTTCTCAGAGAAGTGTTGCTCATCTTGATCTCAGTTGACTCCGCATACCCAACAAAGCACTAGTCTCTGCACTTCATTATTTGAGCTTATTCAATTTTCTTTACATCTGTTAATCAAACATTCATTTTAGGATTCAGATCATAACATTGTTACTGTTTTCAAGTTGGATTTCATTTGTTCACCTCCAATTGCCATTTTGGACAAATTGCTTTTTTAGAAGATTATCACAAATTAAGTCTGCACCATTCAGAGAGGTACACCCGCCCAGGTTAGCAGCACCTAAAGAGTAGAAGGTTGAGTTCTCTTGACCTTGTCTGTTACCCTAAAACGTATCAAGAGATTGGCAGCCTCTTGGGGCATTCTGCCTACATTTTTGAGAGCTAACAGACCCAAAATATAATGTATGAAAAAC
>VDFB02390566.1:0-10265 GCA_007258455.2 Sequoia sempervirens | reverse complement strand
ATAGATCTTTCCCGCACTTGAGATTCTAGTATACTGATAGATCTTTCCCGCACTTGAGATTCTAGTATACTTTTTATTTCCTACATTTTGTGAGTTATGATACACTGATGTTTCAAACTTTGTTGTGTGGATGTTTGTAATAAGACATCGAGATGATGTCTCTTCCAAGTGGGGAAGGATGTCACATCTTGAACTATGATGCTATTTGATTTTGGCTTTATGTGGATTTGATATATGACTGAATGTGTGTGGTAGAGTAAACAATAAATAATATGGTATTTTGTGTGATGAAATGTGAAAATGTTTGTTTTAATTTTGAAAAGTTGAAAAGCATTGACTATGGTTTAATTTGAAAATGAAGCAAAATAGAGTAATGCTATTTGGATTAATGCATTATATTGTTTGATTTGGATTTTACCTGGATACTAATCTATTAATGGGTGTTTGAGTGTACTTGAGTTGCAGGTTGTCAAAGACCAAGGGTGTGGTTAAGGCAGAGGAGGTTAGCTTCTTGGCAAGGTAAAGCATGAATGGTTCTCTCGCACACACGAGCACTTAGTGTCATGTAGATGCATTTAGCATTTAGCCTAGATGACCGTTTTATTGTTCATATTATATGATGGTTAATTAAATTAATTAGCAATGAAATAAAAGCATAATGAAACAAAATAATTAATTATAATTTAATGATAGATTTTGTTTTTACAAATAAATGATAATGCTTGGTTAATTAGAATAATTATTTTATTTTTAATTGGATGATATCTCCTTATTATTATTGGGAATAAATTATTTCATTTGCAATTAAATGATATTTATTTATTTCTTATTAAGGGTAAATATTTCTTTTGTAATTTAAAATGGCATTTCCTCACTATTTACTGTGGATAATTACTTAGTTGCAACTAAAATAGAATTTCATTATTATTATTTTCCAAAGGTAAATATTATGCATGAAAATAAATATTTTTTAATTTCAAGATTAGGTTATGGAAAATTCAGAGAAAACTTTAAAAGAAGGAAAATCATTAACGAAAACACAAGATGGTTTCTTGAGCTTAATCTTCTCTGCAAGAAACAACAATTGAAAAGGAATGGGTGCCAAGTAGAGCTTTTAGAGGCATAAAAAATTAAATGGTGGCAAGAAGAAGAAGGGAGAATATAGGAAAAACAAGAAGAAGAGAAGAAAAGTCTTCAGGAAGCAATTTCTAGAAGAACCAGATCAAAAAAGAGAAAACAAGAAGAGGATCTTTAGCCTGAGAGCGATTTCTAGGTTTTTAAATCCTCTCCTTTGTATTTTGAGTTCAAATGTGTGAGCAATTTTTTTGTATTGTGGAAAAGAGAAACTCTTCTATTGAATCCCCAATTGTTTGTAATCTTGTTTTAGAGAGTTTTGTTTGGAATTATGAACCAAGACTATATAAATCTATGACATATTCATGTATATATATATAAGTACATGTGTGTGTGAGTAAATCATATTACTTTCTTGCTGCAAATCAAATCTTTTACATAAGAAATAATTTATTTTGGGGAAAAGTTGTGTATCAGTATTGTAAATGGGAATACCTTGTATATATATATATATATACTTAATAATTTGTGCGTTATGCATATATGAATTTTTGAATATTCAATTGTTAGTATTCGAAACTGTGGAGTGGTTGTGTGTTTTTTCGTTAATAAAATTATTTTGTATTTAAAAGTTTGGAGGGCTTAATACCCAACCAAGCCTCCCTATGAGGAGGTGGCACTGTGGAGGCAACACCCTCCACAAGCCATAGCCTGTGGGGGGGGGGGGCGCTGCCTCCACAGGTAGCGCCTCCCATAGGGGACACCCATCTGGGGTAGAGTTGTATCTTGAATCAAATAAACCTTTGATTGCCTTCCAGTGGACTGTATTTGGTTTATTCAACATTTTTTGGAATATTTAGTGTCTTCATTAGGTGCGTATACACACACCCACACACACACCTATATGTAGGTATTTGTAAGCTGCTATCTACAAAAAAAGTATTTTTGTGAGTAAAAAAAAATTACTCTTATTATAACTACAATTTGTATCTGAATAGATGTAATATAAAATATGAATATATACATATACATATATATGTATACACACACATATATATAGTTGGGAAAAGCTTATTTTCAGAATGAATAGATAATAAAATTTGACCTGGGAATGATCAATATTCTGTTTTAAGTTGATGTAATTCTATATTAGAAAGATTTAATTTTGATTATCTGTATCCACATATATATAAATATACACATATAGGAATACGAGTAAGGGAAAAGTAGAGATAAAATGTTGGATATTTTGCACGCATGTAGAAGTGAGCACATATGCGTATACTTGCTTTTATTCACTGAAGTGTAGTAGATTGGTTAGGATGAATTCATGGTGAACTATAAAACCAGTTATGAGATGCATTTATGAATTATTGTTCTTATGCAAATCAATTTGAGAACTTGGAAGTAAAATGTGTTTTTATGATAGAATGCTTGAATGCATAAATGTTTAAACTGTTTACAATTATGTGGAAATATACATTCTTTACTTTCTTTATGAGGAAATTTTTGGGATAGGATGTCGAATATGGGCACACAGAGACAATAGTTTAGCCTTTTCATAAACTAACATTTAGGTTTTAATGCTTGGCCAAGCGAATGTACCATTGAAATAGATGGATAAAAAGCTTAGAATTTTATATATGTCTCTGTCACATCTTGCATGTAAGAAATGTGTTTTCTAGTATAGGAATGCATATAGGCATCAGGAATGCATCGAGAGTTCCCTCCTGCTTTATTGTTCCAGGTTTCTAGGCTCCTTGTGCAGGGCTGGGATTTCTTCAAGTTAGGAAGGAACTCGAGGAAGTCATGTACTTTGTGGTTGGGCATAAAAGGCACCTTAATCACACTCTTTTCCTTAGCTTGCAAGAAGAATGGTGGTGTCAAGGTGGTTGAGGATTTGAGAATCTTTATGCTATGGATGTACTTTTGTATTACTTTGTATGGCTTACATAGCCCATTTGTAAATGTAACTTTACTTTTGAAATGTATTGATGTAACATTGAAATAGATGTATTGATGAAAGCTTATTGATGTAACATTGAAATAGATGTATTGAAGGAAGCTTGTTGATGTAACATTGAAATAGATGTACTTTATACCATTTTGATGTACGTAATGAAATTCATTATTGAACTTGCTTTTGAGCTCTTATAAACAATTAATGTTATATACATGATTTACTTTGACCTTACTTGGAAAGTGCAAATGATCTTGGAAATACTTTCTTAGTATGTGAGTTTCTTTTTCGAGCTTTACAAGTGATCATATGACGTCATTTAGAATTTTGATTTTGTAAGTATGTAGCCTTTACTATAACCTTTCCAAAAATTATAATATTAAATATTTTTATTTTCTTTATTATATTTATTTTCTATTTTCTAGTGAACTTAGGTTTTTCGCTAAACATCAAGGTCTTTGTTTCACACATGTGGAAAAACAGAAAAAATAGAGAAAAAAAGTTCTATAGAATATTTGTGCATTAGGTATTGTGTACCTTGGAATTTTACCCTACTCTAATGTGCAAAATAACTAAAAATGCGAATGATAAAAGACTAAGGACACTTCAAGATTAGCCTAAAGAGTGATAAAACAAGAAGGAAAATAGATGAAACAAGATGTAAATGATTATACCTTCCTTGCTGTTGATGACTCCTTGGTTGGCCCTTGATTGAGATGATTTTGTGTGCTCTTTAGATGGTTTGTGATGTAGCTAGATGCAAGATTGAATGTGCAAAATGATCAAAGTTGATGGATAAATGATAACAAGTGCTTGAGAATGCAAATTGGAAGCATAAGGTTACTCAAATCCAAAGTGTTGAAAATGCCCTTGAGGAAGGGGTACTTATAGAAGAATTTGAATTCTCTAGAGAATTCAACGGAAATAAGATTCATTCATCAAGCAGTCAAGATGAAGGCCATGGTGAGTTGAGAACTCACAAGCCCTCACATCTCTACACATGTGGATGGTGAAGTGGCTAAGGGAGATGAGGTGTAAGGAGGTGGAAGAGAAGGCCATGATGTGGAGGAAGGACAAGTACCTTACAAGCACATCAGAGATGGGAAGAATCTTGGTGAATAAAAAGGAATTAAAAATTCACAATGACAATAATGTGTGGATAAGACAGCAGCCTTAAATGTGGAATGAACAGCATGTGGACTTGGATGTGACAAACCAAAGGTTCTAGGGAAGGATGCATGGGAAAAGGGAGGAATAAAAGGAATTAAAATGGGGATGGGGAGAGTTGACCAAGGTACTGGATGGAAGATTAATTAATCAGTAATTAAAGATAAATGAGGATTTAGAAGCCACCAAAATTGGAGGATGGACACATCCTAATCAAGGATTAGGCATGTGCACATCCCTAATGAAGATATTAGGAGGTTGATTAGGGTTAAGGAAAAGGATGTGACATGTGAGGAATTATCATTTAATCCATTTGCTGAAAAGGATTGTAAGAGGGTAAGGTATTTAATTAATAACACCTTAGGATTTGGCATTCATGATATTATTAATTAAATAATAGTAATATTACTTAATTAACTCCTGATAAGAGGATGTTTAGATGAAAAGGATAAATTTGGATAAACAAGTGTCCAAATTTGATGTCTACAGTATGATGTTCTTATTTCAAAAAAAAAAAAAAAATAGTTTATATGAATAATTTTTTTTATGCATTACCAAAGTAACCTATGTTTGAGTTATAGTTAGTCTCACAATGAAAATGTATAAAAAAAATTATGCACAACAAAAATATAAAAAATATTTGTGCACTAGATATTGATGTTAGGAATCTATGTTTAAAAATTTTAAAAATTTATCCTTTCTACAAAATGAATTTGCTTTTTGAAGTAACACCACTTTTTAAAAAATGCTTTTAACTAGAAAAAATAAGATATTAAAGCCTTACATAAAAAATCTCACAAACCATCTCTTAATTAAATAAAAATACATGTACAATCCACATAAAAATTCTCAAAAATCATTAGTTCACATCATCTTTAAAGTATTAATGGTTTAGTTGCTATGTGTGATAGAAAGTTAAAATCTTATTAAAAATACTAATTTCAATGTTCCACTTTGACCAAAAAAGTGGACACAATATTGTGGGTTGACCCAAGGATAAAGCCACCACAATCCAAATGCAACACATATACTCGAGACCTACAAAAAGATCAAAGAGACATATAACGAGGAAGAGGGAATTCCCCTATATGTAATAATGTATATATAAGATCCATCATTATTGTAATAAATGACATTTACTCCTAATCTTAGTAACCAACCAAGGTCACTATTGCAAACATGAATACTAGAAAAATACTTAAAGTTGGTTAATTCTTCTAATTGTGAATTGACCATAGGCAAGGTTGTTTTGACATCATAATCACTCTCAGGATATTTTTTTGTTTGCATTATTTGCACCCTTGTACTTGCAAGGCTAATCGAGTTTCTCACACATGTTTCACACCATTAAGGATACATAGGCAAGGTTGTTTTGACATCAGAATCACTCTCAAAATATTTTTTTGTTTGCATTATTTGCACCCTTGTACTTGCAAGGCTAATCGAGTTTCTCACACATGTTAATCTAAAAGATAACACACCATTTACATAGATGTTGTCATTGACATGAGCTAAAGCCAATTAGCTTTTACCATTTTTAATTTAATCATCAAGAGAAACAAGTCACCATGAGATAATTGGTTATCAAATTTATTAAAACCATAACATTTAATCATCATAAACATTCAAAATCGTTAAGTACAATTAATGTTCATACATTGAGTTTTTTGTCTTGGTCCAAATTACATTAGGATGTTAGACATTTATCAAAAGGAAACTATGGAGTTTGTGGGAATGTGACATATACTCCTTACATTAGTATCTAATCCTAAGTCCAAATTCAACCTTCACCCAAAAATTCAAGGAATGGAAAATGAGGTCAAAGTTTTGTTACAAGTAAAAATGTATTTTTATAATTAATTATTTAATTAATTGCATCCCTTTTCATATTAGCATAGTTAATCTTACTTAGGTCATGTGATTTTTTTGTCTCAAGCCATAGGATGAGGACACATGTCATGATCTAACTTAGTCCTCACCTACAGTTTCATCTAGGGTTTCTTTATCCTCTATCAAGGATTATTCATCATTATTGTACAATTCATTTAATGAACATCCATTGTGATTTATTATTTTTTACATCAATAGTATCTTCGACTTCTATAATTTTTTTTTTTTTTTTGGTGATTGGTGTTTGATTATAGGTGATTTTTGGGAGATATAGGGTTGAGGGTTCAACTCCAACATGATATTAGAGCACCATATTTATAATTTCATATCTATTTTTTGAGATATTTAGCTTTGAGAAATCAAATGGCACACCTTGGAGCAAAACAAACCTCCTCATTGTATCTAGAATGCCCAAAAACCCTAAGATTGACTATTAATTTGTCGAAATCAAAGGTTAAATTTTTTTGAGCCATTCTTGGTGGACATTAGATTTAAGGATTTAAGAATGCATAAATATGTATAGATCTATATAACAATACCATTGACATGTGCTCCTCAATAGTCCTTGCACCAACTTGCACAAAAAGCTAGACCATCTATACAAAAAATTGGCATGGTGACGAGGAAATTTTATTCGTAGTGGTAACTTTTTAATTTTTCCAACATTTTTTAACTTTTTTGGTGATGATTTTTTAATGAAATTTTAGGGTTGTGTCACTTACGATTGGCTCTTTTTTGGGTTTTTTAAGCCATAATCACTTTCATGATTGGGGCTAAAGAGTTCTTTCTAATGGGAATTGCCAACGACTCTTCTAGGTTGTTGCTGACTAATGATATATCACCAGCCAATAGAGACAATACAAGCATCCAAGGAAAAAAATGCCACTAAAGCACCTCATGTTAGATTCTATTTCTTACATAATTTTCGTGGCAAAATGATAATTTTTGACAATGACAATCTATTTTCTAACCACAAAGGGCGATTTTTAGCTCTCAAAAAATATTTTGGAGATAAATGTATATTTTAGTTAGCATTTTTGCTAACATTAACATGACATTAGTAGTATGACCTCAAAAGCTCCAACCTTAGCCATAATTTTCCATAAAGGATCTATTTTTTTGACATAATTTGGGCATATAGTGTTAAAAATTGACAAATGAGATATCATCAATTAGTTGGTTTTGAGCACTTTCTAGTGTTGTAGGCATTTTTCTTAGATTCTATTGATGGTGCATTTTATCACTTATCAAATTCAAGAATTCATTTTTGGCTCCCAAGCTCATAAGCTTTGCATGGATCTCCAATTTTCATGATTCTTGCAGTGTTGGAAAGGTATTTTAGAGCTCTTCCCAACTATACATGCACTTTTTCTAGAACTTTCCCTAGGTGTATTTTATTTAGCTTGCCATTATTTCACGTTTTGGTTGATTACTTGGACATTTTGGCATTTGGAAAGGTTATGTTTGCATGAGATAAATTCATTTGAGCTGATCTATATGTATTTCTAGCATGTGGTCTCTTTTGGAAATTTTAAGCCACTATTGAATGCACGTCTTCAATTGTAAACACACTGAGATAAAGTGCTACCATTATACACGCATTCTAGAAATATTACACATCATTTGCTACTAATTTTTGTATTAGTGCTACTTTATAAAGTGCCATGGGGGGTTTTTTGTGCATGCTTTATTATTTACAATCACAATCTTACCTACTTCATACATGTGTGGCTTGTTTTACACAACATTTTTCAGTTGTAGGCACTATCTTTTGCGTGTTTTGATGATTTTTCTTATCCTCCATGCACTATATTGTGACATATAGTTTCATTGGACTTGTCATGTTTCTCCATTATCAATATTCTGGTGGGGTACCACACTATTGGTGCTAATGCTTTCTTGGTTTCAATTTGGAGTAAACTATGTAACTAGTTTTTTTCCTATGTACTAGATAGATGCAACAATTGGTTACCCATGCATTTCAATAAGATGGAACACATACTTATACATTCTTACATTCCTATAGTGGATGCAACCTTCCATCCTCAGTTGTTTAGTTTCTTTAGACTATTGGCACTTGTATTTTTAACTTGTAGTTTACTTTACATTGGTTACGTAGTGTTATTGGGGTCATTGATGCATATTGATGTGCCCTCTATATCTTCAACTATCATAATATTACCTTGGTTAGACATCTGATCATCATTTGAGTAATTTTGTTGGGGTAACTCATTCCAATTTTTATCTTCTTAGTCTTTTGATCATCATCTCAATTTCATAGGAGGTTTTTAAGTTTCAACATTGTAATGGTCATTTTTTGATAGTTGTTTGTAGCTTCTTCATGCTTTAATAATGTTCTTCATGTTCCCACTCTTTTGGGACATTTTTTTGGAGGTTTATTAGTTTTGCATATGTTTTCTCTCCTATTTAGGGACATATCTATTATATCTATGTTGGAAGTAGTCCTTGGGGGGTCATCCCGAGTTCTTCACTTTTTCATGTCTTTCTCTCTTTTGGAGAGGAATTTTTCTCATTTTCTTTGGTTATGAGAGATCTTTATCATTTGTACATGAGTACTTCATTAGGTTTAATTATTGAACCCCTTATTTTTCTTTTTAAGCATTCACAATAAGGTTTTAAATTCTCCTTGAGTTACTATTAAGGGAGTGTTAGAGAAAATGCATTTTCCTAATTAATGTAGCAACTAGCCCTCGATTGCTAGTATATATATTCTTTTAAATCAATTCCAACAAGTACCAAACTTAATCGACTAAGCATCTTCCATGGAATTGGGAGGTGCTAACCTCAAAACATCACCATTCATCATGGTGGCATCAAATTGACATCGCCACTTATATGCTTACACACAAGAGTGATAAATTCCCAAGGTTAAGGCCATCCATATAGACCTAGACCTAAGCCTCGAGGGTTCATTCCTGATGACACTGCCTACATATCCCTTTGTAGGAAATTAGAGGCTTCATATTTCATCCACCAATGCCAGAGGGAGTTCATTCTCTCCTCTTATATGAGATCTTTGTTCTCACCTTTAAATCATGGCTAGATACCATAAGTCTCAACTATCAACTTAGCCCAAATATAATGTAATGATATCAACTCACCATCAAGTGTTGATTCCATACCAAACATTACCAATCATTAGTATGTGTACAAAATACAAAGGTCATATCATTCCATAAAACCCCAATTCACATAAATAGTGACTCAAGCGTATAAAACATATACACAAGGTGACTATCTCTTACACATCACACACACACACACACACATATATATAGTGACTAGCTCCAACATATGTCACATATACACAGGTCACTAATTCATATGAACATCACAAGTACACCAATGATTGGCTCATACGTGTATCATAAATACAATGGTGATGAGCTCATGTATACACATTACAATAGTAAATAGCTCATATGCACATCACAAGTACATTAGTGACAGGTTCATATTGTCATGCCCACATTTTAATGTGGATCTACACAAACGTCACAAGTTTTTTTATAAAAAAAACATAGGAATCAACAATATTGATGCTTATGTTAACACTGAATGCCTTCAACATTGGTATGCAATGACACTGCACAAATAACAAGGTGATGAAAGCTGCTAAGGAGGGATTATCACGATTTTAAGGGAACATATATCCTATATTCACCACCCCAGTGATAAACTTTACTCCTTCACATTAATGTTATTACTATTTTTTGGATGATGTTTTATTTTCACTTCAATACCCATTTAATACTAGGTGATCCCACAATAGTGGTTTATAATTTTTGGCCAAACTCGACATTGAAATAATTTTTTCTAACTAAATCTTCACTTTCGGGCACCTATAGCGGCTAAACTGCAAGGAATTTGAAGATGATGCAAACTAGAGTTTTGTGATATTTTGTCTGTAGATTCTAAATATATTTTTTTCAAATCTGGAACTTAGATTGCACCTTTTTCCATCTCCCTCGAACTAGTTTTTTCAAAACAACATTTTAAGTGGAGGACGCCATCACTATATAACACATAAATTTTTTTTTCCATGAAGGATAAAATTATAATTCTTTTGAATTTAGATTTGTAACTCTGATATCTAGTGCTTCCACTTTTGGTTAGATAGTTTTATTGAATATTTTTTCCTTAATCAAGTTTC
>VDFB02390564.1:0-46270 GCA_007258455.2 Sequoia sempervirens | reverse complement strand
ATAGCATTGACATGCTTTGTAATTCTCGATAAATCTCTCATGACTTGAACAACACTAATCCTTTCCAATTTATCAAAATTCATGTGACACATTCTCTTATGCCATAACCAACTATCATTTATCTAAGTCATAAAGAATTTTCCATCAGCACCCTCAAGTTGATAAATATTCCCTTCAGATTTCTTTCTTATAGCAATCAATGTTCTGGATCCTTTTTGGGTCTCACATTTCTCATCCTTAAACACAAGATCATATCATTTTCTGCACATCTGACCAACGCTCAAAAAATTATGCCTTAACCCCTTAACATAGTAAACATCACCAATATGATGCTTGGCATCAAAACTTACTGAACCTATCCCACAAATTTTAGTACTAGTATCATCTCCAAACATAACCAAAACTCCATCATATTTCTAAAGATTTACAAACTTTCTCTTATCACTAATCATGTGATGTGAGCAACCACTATCAACTACTCGAAAATTCTTTTCTTGTTTAGCATGCAAAACAAAGATAACTGTACCTTCATTTTTCTCCTACTTCTCTCGAGGACTTTCCTTTACTTATTTTTCTGAATTAGTAGAAGTAGGTTAATCCTTAATCACCAAGAACAAGCATTCATTTTCATCTAGATCTTCATATTTTGAATATTCATCTGAAATACTAGCATTCTCATTCACATAGTAAGCTCTATTAATCTTCTTTCCTTTCTTTTCTTTCTCATATCTTTGTTTATTCCTTTTAACTCTTTCTAGACACTTTGTAGCATAATGACCTATTTCTCCATAACTAAAGCACTTAAAGGGAAACTTAGCTCCATACTTATTGGAGCCTTTTCTCATTCTTTTTACAAAGTTAGCTTCTATTTCATCAATGTTTTCTTCATCCAAATATTTAGTTTTTGTAGCTTTAAAAGTAGTCTATTTTTTTCCTCCATTTGTTAGACTCGGCTTCCTCATCTCATAAGATGTCAAAAATCCTAATAGTAGATCCTTAGTACAAGTCTTATAATCTATATTTTTCTCAATAGCACCCACCTTCTCACTGTAAGCATCAAGAAGAGTTTTGAGAATCTTCTTTACAATCCTGGTTTCATCTGTAGTAGCACCAAGATATCACATTCTAGCCACTACTTCATCCAATCTCTGTTCACAAGCTTTGACATTTTCACCTTTGGACATATGGCTAAGATCAAACCATGTTTCCAAATTCTTTAATTTCACCTCTTTAACTCTTTCATTACCATCATGTGCTCTTTCTCAAGCACCCCATACTTCCTTAGCTATCTTTTCTGAAACTTAATCAACTTAGAATGTACCAAACTATTCTTCAAGATGGACATCACCTTATTATTTGCTTCATGTGCTTTGATTTCTTCATGTGTACTCAAACCATCAACAAGAGGAGTGTAGGGATTCTTATAAGCTTTCTCCACATCATATCCACAATACTCTAGTTATTCTTCTATCAATGCTTTCGAGATACCGTAATTAGTTCCATCAAACCTCAGATAATCAAAGACCGTTTTGCTATCCATCCCAAACCTTCCTCAAGTGATTAAGCCCTTCACCAAGGAACACAACTCTAATACCAATTGTTGAATAGGACAACTGAGAGGGGGGGGTGAATCAGTTGTCATAGATTTTAATCTTCAATTCAATTACCAAAACTAATACTTAAATTTCTTAAATGATTAACCATCAAATTCCAATGAAAAAAATCAAATCCAATGCATAAACACAATAACACCAGATTTATGTGGAAAACCCAATGAGGGAAAAACCATGGTGAGGATTACCTCACAGTATAGAAAATATCAAAATTGATTACAAAAATCTCATTGCCTGAGATAAGGACACTACCTAAGATAAGGCTCGCTGCCTGAGATAGGGCTCACTACCTAAAATAAGGACTCACTATCCACATGGCTACAACCTGAAGGGCTCACTGCCACAAAGATACAAATAAGACAAATAAAACTTGTTATAGAGAGACAACAATCCCAATGAAACAAAGGGTCCCACCATAATCAATTGATCAACTTGCATGAATGATAAAGTTCGCCTTCTGCTCACTGCATCCAGAAACTCAACATTAAGGTTCACACTGATCTACCAAAAACATAACTCACACACACTTTCTGAATATCATCAAAGTCATGTCTACTCTTTCACTTATCTTCCTTATTTTCTTTTGTATATTTTTCATTACTAGCTCATCTTGTATTTATACTATCTCCAACATTGAAAAAGATACAAAGTTGGCCATCTAACTTCAAATTTAAATTAGGTCGACACCAAAACATCCTAGGGTGGAATTAGAATGAGGGTGACCCAAAAACATGATTCACTGAGATCCAAAATAGATCCAACATGATTCATCAACTTCGAAGATAGTGCTTAACACACGGTCGCCCAAACTAGTGTAAAACACAGAAAAATTAAGCTTGAAACTTCCAAAAACCAAAAATATTTTCAATGTAGTCATAACAACTTAACTCTAGAACCACAATCAAAATAATTCATCAAAGAGAAATGTGGACCAACAACTTTTCTCTCAAACCTGAGCTAGAACATAGAAAAACATAGTTCATAACTGGTGAGCACAACTCGAACTTCACAATGAACCAATAGCCAAAAATATAGATATAGCAACCTTCAAAAACCATGAACAACATATTTGAACCACAAAAACAGAGGGATAAGTATCAAATCATCATCCTGAGCAACAACTGAATACCTGTAGTCTTTCTTTAATATAGTTTTATCCATATCCTCAACATATATAGCCAATAGCAACTAGTAGATAACCAGTTGACTAGTTGGCATGAATGACAACACTTTCATTCCTTTTTCCATTCTTGCAATAGAATGGAATGCTCACGAAAAATTCACATCAAATATTATATCTGATTTATCTGCAAACCTCTAGAACAACCTTTGCAATAACTTGTCAATATTGCATGACAACATTTGCAATATTTTGTGCAACTTTACAACATTTAAAAATATGCTCTTCTCTTCATCATACTTCATCAACCAACTTGTGGCTAATCCATAAACATTAATGACATCCAAATTTCCAAAAATCCCCCCTTTGACATCAATCCAATTACTTTTTCACATCAATGACAATATATTGCCAACAATCTCCCCCTTTGTTATTAATGGAAAAACCAAAATGCTCTCCACCAATAGAATGCTCTCCTTAGCAAATTTTTTGCTGCTTAGGCACACAACTATTTGTAGTCACAACTCCCCTTTTGACATATCTTCTCTTTGAAATATAATGAGCATTTTTCTGAATTTCTCTTCCTTTGACATCAATGGAAAAGGGACACTTTTAACACCATGGTTCTATGTTTACCAATTTTTGTTCTCCCCCTTTTACTGAAATTCTCTCCCCCTTTATCTAAGAATGGAGTGTGTCTAATAATCGGCAACCATCAAGTCACTATAAATTTATAAAACCAATTTTACCTTACTTGATCTCTCCTCTTCTAGGGATGAATAAAGTTTATGTGAAGCTCCCCCTAGACTCATTCCCTATCACTAAGGATTAGTGATGTAAGGTAGGAGCAACCACTTTGGGTGCTACCTTCTGACCTTTCTCTTTCCACACCTTCTTAGCCTTCTTTTTTTCCTTGTCTACCTTCTTTTCAAGGACATGTGAACCTTTTTCCACTATAGGGGACATTCTCATTTCTAATATATTCTTTTGTTTTTTCACAACTTGTTCTACAATGTTTGGCTATGTAACCAAAATTAATACAATTATAGCGCATTACATTCATATCCAACAAAGGAGAAAATGGATTTCTACTCACATAGTTGTTATGCCTTGCATAACCGACCCCATTTTATTCTGGAACAAAATGGGTCCCCCCTTCTCTTTTGGTTTCTTTTCCTCTATTATTCATTTTGTGTTTGGGGTTTCTTCTATTCTTTTTGTTTTATCTTTTTGTTCTGTTTGGTCTGATGTTGGTCCTGTCTTAGCTTGAGTTAATTTTCTTCTTGCTAAGAATTCAATGAAATAATTATGGACAATAGTGGATTTATTGTAATATGTCTATATTTGCTTCTTGGGACTTATGCAGACCTTTCTTTTGCAGGGTTAAATTACACACATGGTGATATTTGCCAAGGGAGCTTAGCTGGAAAGCATTCCTGAATCTAGTTGATCATATATTTCTTCTAAGGATAAATTCAGCAAGACCCTGTAGTTGTCTTGCCAACTGGATATGTTTTCTATCCAAAAGAGGCTCATCAGTTGCCCAAGCTTCATTTCGCCAAGAGTCTTTATGTGTCTCGCCGAATGAAGGGGCCCTCGCCAAAAGATTTTGAATACAGCATAATGTCTTGTCGAAAGGGGTGAAGTCTCAGCGATAGGGGTGTGGTGTCGTCAGGAAGTCTTGTCGATCAAGCAAGCTCTCCCCAAACTCAAATGAACTCTTGGTGAAGTGGGGAAACTTCGGTATAGGGTCTCAGCAAAGGAGTAGATCTCGGTGATAATTTTTCCTTCGATAGGAGGTCTGGTCGATTAGTGTATCTCCTGCCGAAAAGGTAGGAGGAGCCCGGAGAAAGTTTGCACTCGAGGAAATGAAGCTTTAGTTGGTGTAAAGTCTCACTGACCAAAGGGATTCTCAGTGACACGGAAATGCTATCATCGCCATGAGGTCTTGGCGAGATCTTTATGTCACATTGACAAAATGCCCCTTCGGGGAAAAGAATGATGTGCTCTGCATGAAGTCTCGGTGAAGAGGAAAGGTCTTGCTAACAACAAGGTAGGCTTGGTAAAAGAAGAGGAGATCGATATAAAGTCTCCCCGACCATGGAAAGTCTGGCCGACATCAAGGAGCTCGCTGAAAGAAAAGGTGACATCGCCATGATGTCCCACTGACCAAGTGGGGTTTGGCCAATAAAAGTGAGGGAGCGGGGAGAAAAGAGGAAGTTGTCGAGAGGTTTGGGCGACTACACCGGAGTCTTACTGAAAGGGAAAAGGAGCTCGAGCCCGAAGAAGAAAGAGCTTAGGGAGAAGGATCCAACGTCACCAAAAGGTCTTCCCGACTAACGAAGGTCTCCCCGACATGAAGAATGAGCTCGAAAAGGGATTCTGAGCCTCGCCATGACAACCCATCGAATTGAAGAAGTCTCTCCAAAGTGGAGGAAGCTTGGGCTTGGGGAGAAAAAGAAGAGGTCGCCATGAGGTCTCACCGACCCGATAGGGTCTTGCTGATATAGAATGTACTCACCGAGAAGAGAGGGGCTTCACCACGAGGTTATGCCGACTAGCGACTATCTTGTCGATAGTTTTTATGAGCTCGATATAAATTTTTGTAGCTTGCTATAAGGACTCACCGACTGCCACATGTTGTGCCAATAACTGTTAAGAGGAAAATCGCATTTGGGAGGCACGATGAGTGTCTCACCGACATGCAATTCAAGGTGGACCACTTTTGACCGCCTGATAATATGGCATGGCGTATGTCTAACCAATCAAGAGGAAATCTATGGGATGCAAGTGATATGGACTCCTTCTGAGATCATGAGCGGATGGATCAACTCACGAACGATGGTATCCGGATCTGAAGGGGAAGCCCAATGCTCTACTTCCAGGGGATAGTCAACATGTAGAAAGGTTCTTGAACATGAAGGAGGCCGAAGAAAAGAAGTAGCCATGACTCATAGGGACAACTATGGTGACCACTGGTAGAGGTAGATTAGTATTAATGGTGATATTGTGGAGCATTCAAGATGACCCTGGTGGAGTTCAAAGATGGACACAAAGATAGAGGAGTTAATGCTATGGCTACAAAAGATCTACAGATCTTTCCCAGAACTATCTTTCATCAACATGGGTGGTGGGGTTCGCATTGAATGCAACTTTGACTCTCTTCAGAAATATCTGAGAGTCGACTCTCCTGGAAGCAGATATTTTGTAAACCCTAATGCAATGGGACAGTGCATTCTTTTGGTACATTCTATATATATATGGCATTCTTGCCTCTTTGTAAAGGTTAGAAGGATTTAGAAGAAAGTTACAGAGAAAAAAAAAAGGAGTTAGACAATTAGGAGTAGAATGAAAAAGGGTTAGAAATTAAGAGCAACAGTAGAGTAGGAATTTTCTGAAGCAAGAGGAGACATAACTACATTCTGATTTTTTGTAATAGGAGCTTCTTTTGTCTTCTTAGTTTGGAGTTAGATTAAGTAGAAGACCAATGTATCTTTCAATTTTTTTAGTGTAAATGGAAATAATTTGGATCCAAAAATTTTCTGTACACTGGTGATTGTGCCAGATTTGTAAATGTTGCTTATCTGTCTCACTAATAGTAGAAGCAGCGAGATTAAAATCTACTTCAAATTGTGTTTCAGAAAGGTATTTATATTGAGTTAATCATTTAATTTGAGAATCTTTCAAGGATGGAGGTCTTACTTTAATGTTTTGTTTAAATGATAACTTGCAATCTATTATTGAAATCAACACTATAAATGAATGAAACTGTGTGTCAATCACAAGTTAATTTCATTTTCTAGTTTTAGTTTAGGACATCCTTGAAAGATAACAAGTCTGGTTAAGATAGGTGAATTATCATTCTTTTTTGTTTTAAAACTCTGGTCTGTCTTTTTTTTATTTCTTTAAAAACCCCAGTTAGAGTAGCTTTAAATTCATGCTTGATCTTAGAACAATCCAGAAGCTCACACCAGCAGGCCCCTTTGACATTACTGATACATTGACCACTGAGGGACATCAACACAGTTGAGAACCAACTACAAAGAACTTGGGAGCTAAGACATCCATGTGTTGTCTTTCTCTTTTAGGAGAATTAGAGTAGCAATATTATGTTTGCATGTTGATTGTGCCAAAAGGACTGTCAACAGAAACTGGCACTAGAAGGAGGGCCTAGAAGGGAAAACTAGATAAAACTGGGTTTTCCTTCCTAGAAAGTCCCCACAGAATTCTTCGATCAGCTAAAAATCCATCACCTTTCATAGAACTCAAGACCCCAACAAGACACAATAGTCATAAGACTAGGGCAACCCTCATACCACCCTTATTAGCTCTACTCACTCCACTAGGATTTCCATCAATACCCCAGTGGATACCTATTAATCCACCACCATATCCATCTCAATTGTCATCACAGCTGGTTCAACCCATACAATAGCTGGCTCAACCACCACCCCCACCAATGGTGTTCTTTTAGAATAATCCCTCTCCATTGGGGACTATTCCTAGAGGTTTTCACGATATGCCCAAGAACCCTGAGAAATTCTGCCCCAAGTATATTCATGGTGATTCAAGGAGTGTTGAAGAGCACACACAAGCTTTCAAGGATGCTTGTACTAGAGATCAGATAGCCCACCATGATGTAGTATGTAGGTTGTTCCCTTACTCCTTAGGGGATATGTCATACAATTGGTACCTTAATCTTCCTCAAGGTTCCATTCTGACCTGGACACACTTGGAAAATGCTTTCATCAACCAGTTTAGGGTGTATGTGGATCCAGCTCTTTTATACCACCAGTTTGCCACTATTAGAAAGGAATCAGGTGAATCCTTTCCCTTGTTGAATACTAGGTTCCAATGGATGTATAGGAGATTGCAAGATCCCTATTTGGTCACTGAGAATAGTGCCATTCAAGCTTACTTTAGAGTTATAGATCCCTTGCTTGGCTTGTTCTTGCAAAGGACCTACCAACCAGCTGATATTGATTCACTATCCAAAGTCTACCATCTAGTTATCAAGCTGCAGCAGCAAATCAGTTCTCAACAAGGAAGCCTAGGGGGAGGTTTCCCTTCAATAGGATATCAGATGCATAGCCCAACTCCTCTATTCAATACTGTCCCAGGAATGTCTCCTTCCCATTATGGGCCTATGTCTAAATTGCAAACTCAACCACTTGTCCCATTCTTCGCTATTGGAACTTCCGATCCCTTTCAATAATCACAACTTCCTCAAAGTTCCCATGGTCATCATAACCAAATTGGAACACCAAATCATGGTGGTCAACCCCCTGTTGCTAAGAGTGTGGAAAGTGAAAAGATAGTCCAACTTACGAATGAGGTAGATACCTTGAAGAAAACACTGTCTCAAGTTACAAATGACATGGCTCAACTTTGGTTGAACCCCTCCCAAAACCAAGGTAGCTACCCTAGTCAAAACAACAACAATCAGGGTAACTATCAGAACCATAACAATTACAACCAAAGAGGTTATTAGGGCAAAATATCCTCTAATCAAGCATATCAGAATCAAAACAGAGGGTATAACCAAAGGCCAAATAATAGCAAGCAATGGAATACAGGGCCCAATAATGGTGGAGTCTCTCACAACTATCAAGCAAATGAGGAGAGAGCACATACTACAAATGTGGCTGACCTCAACTTTATGACCAATTGGTGCAGGCTACACGATACTACAACCAATTCTGCGGTAAACTACCCTGAAGTGGAGAAGATGGTCAAGATGGGACAGTAAGATGCCCAAACATTCCAAGGGAACCCTCACAAGGGAGGCGGCTCAGTAGATACAACAATGACTTATGAAATCTTTGAGGAGGAACCTTCATTCCCAAGGAAAGAAGAGAATGAACCAGAGGAAGATTCATACGATGCTTAAGCCTTTCAGACAAAAGGGGGGCACTTCCTAAGGAATCAAAGTAAGGGGACATTCACTACATCAACACCTCCTAATCACATGGTGCCTCCAAATCAAAGTGTTGATAATAATCCTCCTCCACCAAAAGGCCCACCCGACTTCCATAACAAAGGTAACTCACTTGGTGTTGCCAAAAATAACTAAGCTATAACATGGAATTTAATATTGTTTCTAAGATGCAGAAACAAAAAAAATCTTTTTCATTCTTTGACATCTTAAAGTGGTGCCCTGCTCAAAGGGAGATAGTGTTGAAAGCTTTAGAACAAGCTAATAAATCAAAAGGGAAAAACAAGGTGGCACCTGCTGCAGAAATAAATGCAGCCTTGTACAAAAATAAGGTAGGTACTCTACCATTTCTTTTGAGTTTAAGAATTTGTGGGAAGAACCTGCATAATTGTTTGTTGGATTTAGGGGCTTCTGGCAATGTCATGCCATTCTCTATATGTAAGAAGTTAGGATTGAACCCGGTCCAAACAAACAAGAAGGTTATCCAACTTGACAAAACCAAGGTTAATGTAGTTGGCGAATTAAGAAACATACATGTTCAAGTAGGATCAGATCCTAGGATCCTAACCAACATAGATATTCAAGTAGTAGATATTCCTGAAACCTATGGTATGCTGCTGAGCAGAGATTTGATGAAAAGTCTAGGGGGATATCTTTCCCTTGAATTTTCACATATGTGGTTGCCATGGAGAGGGATTCCTACTCAGATTAGGATTGAGAGTGAGCCTCACCTCAAGCATATCATCACTGAGTATGATCGTCCCAATGAGGTAGCTTACTTTGAGACTGAGATGGGAGTTTATAAAAGAGAAGAAATTCTAACCTTCTCGGTTCTCAATTCTAATGAAATGTCAATACAAAAACTCCCTAACCTTGTGATTGATGAAAATCAATAGGCCTTGATTAGAAAGCTACAACATGATCATTTGGTCTTGGGAGAAGATACCGACTTGCAAAGTTTGCTACTCCCTAATTGGTGCAGGGTACATTACCAAAACCACTTTGAATTGGCTTGTCAACCCTGCATTGACATTTTAAATCATATTTCCCAAGTTGAGGAAGCTAGCTCAAGTCACCCTGAGACCATTGTAGACCTCTTCTCATTTGAGGCCAAGGAAGCAACCATGTTAACCAGGGATAGAATACTTTCAAAGGGGATTCCTTCTCAAATTGAACTTGGCTCAGTTACATTTCCAAACCAACATGTTTATGTGGAACAACTCTGAGATTTTCCCGATACCCCTACACTCACAAGTATGCCAAAACCTGATGGACCCATCAAAGACACAAGTGGCTATTAGAAGGATAGCCATAGGTCAGATGATATAACTAAGCAGGAATTGGAGAGTGCATCTAAGGAACTTACAAAGCATCGTTTCCCTATACTTGATGCAAGAGATCAAGCAACCCCAATTGTGACTCATTTAACTCAAGCACCCATAATGACTTCAAAAGGACCAACCCCAACTCACGATTAGCTATGGACCTTCACATTCGATGGATCCAAATCTAAGACAAGTTGTAGTGTTGGGATTAAACTAATCAGCCCGAAAGGGAAAACCTTCTTTGCTTCTTACAGGTTGCAATTTGGATGCACAAACAATGTAGCGGAGTATGAAGCTCTGGCATGGGGATTGATGTTTGCACATAAGAAGAAGGTCACAACCTTGATGGTCAAGGGAGATTCATAAATAGTTATCAGGCAAGTGTGCAACCAATATACATGTTATAACAAAAGGTTGGCGGCATATAGAAATCAGGTATGGAACTTGATTGAGGACTTTGATGCCTTTGGGATTAGCTTAATCCCTAGAGAAGAAAATCAAGTAGCTGATTCATTTGTTGTTGTTGCAAGCACCCTGGAACCTATGCAAGGCTCTAACCTCAAGAAATTCTCAATGGAATTAATTTCCACCCTTGCAATTCCTGACAACATCATGAACTTTCAAGTCTTTGATGATGATCGACATATTATGGGTTTCTTAGCAAGCTTAGATGTTTTTGAGGGGAAAGTTATTGATGAGTCCAATAGAGATCAAGGGGATTGGAGCCCTGAGGAATGTGATATAGAAGGGGTCCTTAATTTAAAGAATAAAAACATTCCCAAGGGGATGGTTGCTTTAGAAATAATTTTTGACTCAGACCCAAGGGCTCGAGAAAAGATATTGGCTGAAGAAAAAGGAGGTGAATATGAAATGGTTAACCTAGCTAATTTAGGTCCTGAAAGGAATATCTACATAGGGAAAGCCTACCCCGAAGCAATAAAAAAGGATATATTAAAGACATTAAAGAAGGATATTGTTGTGATAGCCTGGGGATATGAAGACCTAAAGACATTTGATGCCTCTGTGATGACTCATACTATCCCTCTGAAGCCCGAAGCCAAGCCATTTCGACAAAAAACAATGCCCTGTCAACGCCCTGATTGAGCCACTGATCCTAAAGGAAGTTCAGAAATTGCTTTCTACAAGGAGAATTTTCCCTATACACCATTCAACATGGGTGGCCAACTTAGTTCCAATCCATAAGGAAAATGGAGAGATTAGGTTGTGTGTGGACTTTAGGAATCTGAACAGAGCTTCAGAAAAAGACAACTACCCACTCCCCTCATTGGATGAGGTCTTGCAGACTATCAACAGATCTCAAATGATATCATTCCTCAATGGTTACTCTAGGTATAATCAGGTAATGGTTAACTACAAAGAAAAAATAAAGAAAAAATTCACTACAAAATGGGGAACATTTGCATACAGAAGGATGCCATTTGGTCTGATAAATGCTAGAGAAACTTTTTAGTGCACCATGGACATGGCATTCAAGGATCTAATTGGTAAATGCATTATTTTTTACATGGATGATTTGACAGTGTTCTCCAAGGATCAACTGAACCATGCCGCGGACTTGGCCAAAGTTCTCGAAAGATGCATCCAATATGGCGTCTCCCTAAATCCTAGAAAGTGCATGTTCAAAGTTTTAGAGGGCAAGCTTTTGGGACATGTGATCTTTGAAAGGGGAATATCAATCGATCCAGACTAAGTTGAGTCCATTTTGAAGATCACCAGGCCAGGAAGCAAGAAAGGAATGAGGTCTTTCTTCAGGAAGATCAATTTCGTCAGAAAATTCATTATAGGCTTTGTTGAAATCGTGAAACCACTGAATGAAATGATGAAGAAGGATGCTAAAGTAGAGTGGACTGAGGAGGAAAATGACGTGTTTTTACAAGTCAAGTGATCCATTTTAGAAGCACTTGTTCTTACCAGTCCTGACTACTTAAGACCATTTTATATCTATTCTTTTGCCTCCGAACACTCGTGCGCAGCTGTCTTAACTCAATGAAGAGAGGAGGAAGAGGAGAGACCAATTGATTTCATGAGCTATCCATTTAAGAATGCTAAGATTAAATACCCATCCCTTGAGAAACAATCTTTTGTGCTAGTTCAAGCTATCAAGAAGTTCTGACATTAAATTCTTCAGAGCCAAATTATCATTGTAGTTCCTGACACTATTGTGAAGTCTTTACTCATGTAGAGCGAGCTAGGAGAAAGAAGAGGTAAATGGATGGCCATCTTGCAAGAATTTGATTTGGAGATACACCTGATGAAACTAGTCAGGGGTACAGGCTTGTCTCAGTCTATGGCGAATGTTGGCAACAATATCATCTGTCAGTAATACACAACCCATTCCTTCTCCAGTGACCCCTGGTATGCTGATATCATCTATTTTATGCTCAACAATCGATGTCCAAAGGGGATGAATTCAACTCAAAGGAGAGCCCTGAGAATGAAGAGCTCTCATTATATGTTCAAAGGAGGGTTGCTATACAGGAAGAATTTTGAAGGAGTATACCTAAGATGCCTTGATCAGCAAGAGGCTAAGCATGTGATCTATGAGTTTCACGGGAAACATGGCATAGGTCATGGGTCTGTAGACTCATTGGCACACTAGATCCTCAAATCTAGTTATTACTAGCCTTGCGTGTTCAAATATGATCATTAGCATGTGAGAACATGCCACATATGTCAGATTTCTACATCAAAAGAATGCCATGTTCCCATGACATTGCAGCCCATCTATGAGGTAAGGCCATTTTCTCAATGGGCACTAGATTTTATTGAGGTAATTAACCCAAACTCTTCTGCAGGACACAAGTTCATTTTGACTGCCACTGATTACTGCACAAGGTGGATAGAGGCTATACCCTACAAGAACAACACAATAGAGGTAGTGATCAAGTTCCTCACTGAGTGCATCACTATAAGGTTTGGGGTACCCTTCGCGTTGGTATGTGACAATGGCTCTTCTTTTTCTTCTACAGAATTCATTTCATGGGCATATGATCAAAAAATTGTTTTAAAATACTCTTCAAATTATTACCCACAAGGCAATGGAGTTGTAGAATCAACAAATAAGAATATTCTAGGGGTAATAAAAAGACTGTTAGAACACAACCCTAGGGACTAGCATACTCAGTTGAGATTTGCATTATGGTCAGATAGGACTAGGATCAAGGCTGCTTTAAAAATTTCACCATTCAAGTTGGTATATGGGCAAGATCCTATGTTCCCTGTCCATCTACAAATACCTATCCTTGAATTCATGTAGAAATTCTACTCTAGTGATAATAGGATAGAGGTAATATTGGCTGCTTTGTTGAAGCTAGAAGAGCAGAGGGACGCCGCCTTGAAACAATTCTTTAAGCACTAGGCTGTTATCAAACGTTGGTTTGAAAAAATAGCCAAAATCAAAGCTTTTAGGATATTTGACCTTGTATTGTTATGGGATAAAGCCAGTGAAAAGAAGGGTAGTCACCGAAAATTTGACAAACTCTGGCTAGGTCCTTATCAGATTGCTGAGATCCTGGGGGAAAATGCTTTCAGATTGAGTAGCTTGACTAGAAAACCTGTCCCCTTGCCTATCAATGGGTAGTTTCTCAAGCACTATTTTGAGTCATAAAGCTTGTTAATTTCTATTCTGCATGTAAGTAATTCATTGTTCTTTATGTAAATAATTTATTTGTCTCCTTTTTGTAAATAATTTGTATTTATGCAAATAGTTTCTGTGTTTCTACTTGTAAATAACTCGATCCTTTATGTAAATAATCTGTTGCTCTTTGTGTAAGTAATTTTCTCTTTGTTTGTAAATAGTTTGCTTACTGTTTGTTTGTCTTTCCTTTTTGTCTTTCTATTTCCCTTGTTCTGTGGTTTATGTTTTGTTTTGTTCTTTGGGGTTGATCTGTCCTTTCCATCTAAAATTGTGGGTTGTTATCTAAAGTATACTATGGTCACAAGGAGAAAAATGGTTTAGGTATTTTCAAGCTTTCTGGTTGGATGATTTTTGTCCTAAACTCTTTATTTCATGCCCATTTTCAATAAAGGTTGTGGAAGGTCTTGAAAACAAGGTGCAAAGTAAATTACTTTCGTTAGCTCTGAATCTGCCACAAATCATTAAGACCATCTCCTTTGTATCGGTATATTTGTCCTAGGGTGATAGTGTTGTAAGATTTGAGTGAAAAATCTAATCTACCAAGTTTTGTTATGAGGTCCATGGTAGTTTTCAACCCAGATTAGATGTTAAACATCTAACATATTGAAAAAGAACTAAATGAAATATCTAAAACTCTATGAGAAAACCAAAAAAAAAAAAGAGAAAGGAAAATAATTATTTAAAGAGAAAAAAGATTCAATATGAATGGGTGATTCTAGTATCTCTACCGAGGCTATGGATGCCTGACTGGCAGTAGAGCAATGCTATGAGAAAACTAGAGGTATCTCTGTCGAGGCTATGGACGCCTGACTAGCAGCGGAGCAATGCCCAGGATATCATTGCACAACAGCCAGAGGAAATCAACTCATGTAGCTCAAATCTTGCACATTGTTGTCTCATAGATGAAGAAAAATTTATGAAAGGATGATGCACTATCAAGCACACACATAGATTCAGGGATAGCTAGTGTTGATTTACATTTGAGATTCTAGCTCAACCTTGCTTGTTATAACTGACCCAACTGGAGTTGTGATATTCATGAACCAGGAGTTCTGGGTAGCTGAATCCTTCAACTTCTTGAAAATGGTTAAACCATTTACCCAGCCGCGTCACCATTTGTTATGCCTTGCATAACCGCCCCCATTTTATTCTAGAACAAAATGGGTTCCCCCTTCTCTTTTGGTTTCTTTTCCTCTGTTATTCATTTTGTGTTTGGGGTTTCTTCTGTTCTTTTTGTTTTATCTTTTTGTTATGTCTGATCTGATGTTGGTCCTGTCTTAACTTGAGTTGATTTTCTTCTTGCCAAGAATTCAATGAAATAATTATGGAAAATAGTGGATTTATTGTAATATGTCTATATTTGCTTCTGGGGACTTATGCAGACCTTTTTTTTGCAGGGTTAAATTACACACATGGTGATATTTGCCAAGGGAACTTAGTTGGAAAGTATTCCTCAATCTAGTTGATCATAAATTTCTTCTAAGGAGAAAGTTGGCAAGACCCTGTAGTTGTCTTGCCGACTGGTTGTGTGTTCTATCCAAAAGAGGCTCATCAGTCGCCCAAGCTTCATGTCACCGAGAGTCTTTATGTGTCTCGCCGAATGAAGGGGCCCTCGCCAAAAGATTTTGAATACAGTATAATGTCTTGTCGAAAGGGGTGAATTCTCAGCGATAGGGGTGTGGTGTCGTCAGGAAGTCTTGTCGATCAAGCAAGCTCTCCCCGAACTCAAATGAACTCTTGGTGAAGTGGGGAAACTTTGGTATAGGGTCTCAGAGAAGGAGTAGATCTCGGTGATAATTTTTCCTTCGGTAGGAGGTCTGGCTGATTAGCGTATCTCACTGAAAAGGTAGGAGGAGCCCGAAGAAAGTTTGCGCTCAGGGAAAGGAAGCTTCGGTTGGTGTAAAGTCTCACTGACCAAAAGGAGTCCCAGCGACATAGAAATGGTATCACCGCCATGAGGTCTTGGCGAGATCTTTATGTCACACTGACAAAATGCCCCTCCAAGGAGAAGAAAGATGTGCTCGGCATGAAGTCTTGACAAAGAGGAAAGGTCTTACCGACAACAAGGTAGGCTCGGTAAAAGAAGAGGAGATCGATATAAGGTCTCCCTGACCACGAAAAGTTTGGCCAACATCAAGGAGCTCGCCAAAAGAAAAGGTGACATTACCATGACATCCCACCGACCCGGTGGGGTCTGGTCGATAAAAGTGAGCGAGCGGGGAGGAAAGAGGTAGTTGCCGGGAGGTTTGGGAAACTACATCGGAGTCTTACTAAAAGGGAAAAGGAGCTCGACACTGGAGAAGAAGAAAGAGCTTGGGGAGAAGGATCCAACATCACCAAAAGGTCTTCTCAACTGATGAAGGTCTCCTCGACATGAAGAATGAGCTCGCAAAGGGATTCTGAGCCTCGCCGTGACATCCCACCAACTTCAAGAAGTCTCTCTGAACTGGAGGAAGCTTGGGCTCGAGGAGAAAAAGAAGAGGTCTCCATGAGGTCCCACCAACCTGGTAGGGTCTTGCCGATATAGAATTTACTTGCCGAGAAGAGAGGGGCTTCACCACGAGGCTATGCCGACTGGCGACTATCTTGCCAATAGTTTTTATGAGCTTGATATAACCTTTTACAGCTCACTGTAAGGTCTCACCGATTGCCACATGTTGCACCAATAACTGTTAAGAGGAAAATCACATCGGGGAGACACGATCAGTGTCTCACCAACATGTGATTCAAGGTGCACCACTTTTGACCGCCTAATAATCTAGTGTGGCGTATGTCTAACCAATCAGGAGGAGATCTATGGGATGCAAGCGATATGGATTGCTTCTGAGATCATGAGCTGATGGATCAACTCGGGAACAATGGTATCTGGATCTGAAGGGGAAGCCCGATGCTCTACTTCCAGGGGACGGTCAACATGTAGAAACGTCTTGAACATGAAGGAGGCCAAAGAAAAGAAGAAGTAGCCATGACTCATAGGGACAACTATGGCGACCACTGGTAGAGGTAGATTAGTATTAATGGTGATATTTTGGAGCATTCAAGATGACCCTGGTGGAGTTCAAAGATGGACACAAAGACAAAGGAGTTAATGTTGCGGCTACAAAAGATCTATAGATCTTTCCCGAAACTATCTTTCATCAACATGGGCGGTGGGGTTTTGCATTGAATGTAGCTTTGACTCTCTTCAGAAAGATCTAAGAGTCAACTCTCCTGGAAGCAGATATTTTGTAAACCCTAATGCAGGGGGACAACACATTCTTTTGGTACATTTTGTATATAAATGGCATTCGTGCCTCTTTGTAAAGGTTAGAAGGATTTAGAAGAAAGTTAGAAAAAAAAAGGAGTTAGACAGTTAGGATTAGAACAAAAAAGGGTTAGAAATTAAGAGTAGGAATTTTTTGAAGCAGGAGGAGACAAAACTGCAACCTGATTCTTTGTAATAGGAGCTTCTTTCGTCTTCTTCATTTGGAGTTAGATTAAGTAGAAGACCAATGTATCTTTTAGTTTTCTTAGTGTAAATGGAAATAATTTGGAGCCACAAATTTTCTGTACACTGGTGATTGTCCCAGATTTGTAAATGTTGCTTATCTGTCTCACTATAGTAGAAGTAGCTAGATTAAAATCTACTTCAAATTGTGTTTTAGAATGGTATTTGTCTTGAGTTAATCATTTGATTTGAGAATCTTTCAAGGATGGAGGTCTTACTTTAATGTTTTGTTTAAATGATAACTTGCAATCTGTTATTGAAATCAACATTGTAAACGAATGAAACTGTGTGTCAATCACAAGTTAATTTCGTTTTGCAGTTTTAGTTTAGGAAATCCTTGAAAGATAACAAGTCTGGTTAAGATAGGTGAATTATCATTCTTTTCTGTTTTAAAACTCTGGTCTGTCTTTTTTATATTTCTTTAAAACCCCCAGTTAGAGTAGGTTTAAATTCATGCTTGATCTTAGAACAATCCATAAGCTCACACCTACAGGCCCCTTGAACATTACTGCTACATTGACCATTGAGGGACATCAGCATAGTTGAGAACCAACTACAAAGACCTTGGGAGCTAAGACATCCATGTGTTGTCTTTCTCTTTCAGGAGAAGCAGAGTAGCAATATTTTTTTTGCATGTTGATTGTGCCAAAAGGACCATCAACAATAGTTTGTACTCATGTTAGGAATAGCTCTACATTCACAAGCCATATGACTAAACTAGTTACATGTATGACAATAATCATAGAAACATGAGGGATACCTGTTTAGAGAATTTATTTGTGTAGGATGAGGAGGTCTCCTTAATTTTGGCTTCTTCAAATCTCTCACCCTTGTGAAACTATCTACATTAGCTCCCTCGTCGTTTTGCTTCCTCTTCATGACTCCAAGGATTGATTGGTTATTCTTCTTATCTGATGTAGACTTCTTTTCTTCATCAAGTTTCTTTATCTCAACAAAATTTATATTTAGTTTTCCATTTTTAGTCGCATTTTCCTTGCATTTTTTCTCATTCCTTACTCTAGGCTTTTCTTCTACTTTGAATTTATCATACAAATTTGTAGATGTGTTCATAGTAGGATTCTTTTCCTTTTCAAAACCTAGTCCAATTTTCCTTTGAAGGATTTTGTGAGTTAATCAACTCATCCAAGATTTTAGAGCCACTTTTTAGCTTCAAAACTTTGTCTATCTATTATTTGGCCTTTTCAATATCTTTTCTCAGATTCACTATTTTTGCTTCTAGCTTCATGCATTCATTAGATTTAGACTGTAGTCCAAATTTGACTACATCTTCTATCCTCTTAGATTCTTCAACATGAGTCTTCAAACTAATCACCATCTAATTAGAATCTTTAAGACATTTAGATATTTTTTGAATATCCTTTTGTGCATGTTTTTTCTATTATTTGTTCTCCTTCCTCAAGATATCAATATCATCCAGAGCATGCATATGAGCTCACCTTCTAGGTACACTTATCCTTCTTCTTCTTCTTCATTAGAGGTTTTAGCTTCTTCTTTTCTTGATTTGTAGACTCTTTTTCCATGAATAGAGTTTTGTTTTCCTCAACCACATAGGCACAATCATGTTCATCATCTAAGCTATCACTCACATTAGATGAGCCACTTTCTTCTTATGTGTGCGAACTCTTATTATTCCTTAAAAAGTTATTCTTTGGGAAGAAGGGTTTATTCTTTTTACTATCCTCTTCTTGCTTAGAGTTTTCCTTTTCATAATAAGGGAATTTAGATGCAAAATGACCTATTTTACCACAATTGAAGCATTTAAAGGGTAACTTACCTCTATATTTTCTAGAGCCTCTTTTCAATCTTCTAATGAAGTTGGATTCTTTTTCATCAATCTCCTTAGATAGAGATGTAGACACTTCTATCTTTTCCTTTCTCATTGCTTTGAATGTGGCTTCTCTTTTGGACATTTTTGCATCTCCCATTCTCATCTCATATGTAGTAAAGGTGCTATGCAACTCATCAACATTGAATTTTTCCAAATTTCTTTCTTTATCTATAGTAGAAATCTTAGAATTGTATCTTGAGGGAAAAGATCTTAATAAAATTTTCACTACAATAGATTCTTTCATTTCTTCTCCAAGGCCTATGATAGCATTCACAATTTCATCTACCCTAAGAAGGTAGTTTGTAATCTTCTCTTCTTCACTCATCTTGAGACTTTCAAACTTACCTTTGTAATTCTATATCTTGGCCTTCTTTACCTTGTCAACACCTTCATAGATGCTCTTCAACTTACCCCAAACATCATGTGTTGTTTGATAATGTGTCACTTTGGAAAACACTAAGCTAGATATTCCACAAAGAATAGCATTATTTTCCTTAATATTGTTCTCATATCCTTTCTTCTAGCTTGATTAGTAGGAGTAGCAAGAATTGTATATCACTTCACAACAAATATCCATACATCAAACCCTAATGAGGATAGATATGCTTCCATTTTGATGCTCCAAAATACATAGTTTGATCCATCAAAGTAAGGTTCTCTGTCTAAGGAAGAAACTTCTTGAATAGCCATCTTGTGTTCACTATCCAAGATCTACCCGAGCTAATTAAGCTTCTCCAAGGGAACCAACACTTTGATACCAATTTTTGGAACACAACAATCTACTAAGAGGGGGTGAATAAGTAGATCAATTAAAACTTATTATTTTAACCCCTTATAAGCAAATAAAACAACCATACAGAGATTACATACACACACAAAAAAACTCACAACACCAAATATACATGGAAACCCAAGATGGGAAAAACCACAGTGAGAAAAGTTGCTAGGATCTATTGTCCTAATCTAACATCACAATAGAACCTCACTGATTATAATGTTTAAGGGAATGAAACCTAAGGAGACACCAATACCCTGATTTAGGAGCACCAACTCCAAGGAATCACCCACTCCTTAACAGAACACCAAATCATCTATTTGATCACACCAACCAATCAAATTTATAATGAAAATACTAGAGCTACAACTCCAGATTACAATTGATTCAATTGAATCTATTTTTTTGTTGCAAGTTTGATCTGTGACTACTCATATGTTACTCTACCTCTCTACAAGAATTTCATCTATCTCTGTTGTTTTGGCTTCAAAAAATCATTACTCTCTTCTCTTCTCTGCACTACACATTAGAACATCTTTTGTTATATCTTTTGCTACTACTGATTCTGCATCTACCTCTGTATACCTCTCTCTCATCTTTTTTGTGCAAACCCTAGATGATTTTTTGTTTTGTTTTTTGTTTAGGTCACTCTCTCATCTAAATTACTTGAATTTTCTACACTTAGACATTTTTTTTCTTGTCTTAGACTCATACCTTCATCGACAAGCACTCATACCTCAAGCTATGCACCTTTGTATTGATTCACAAAATTTTCTAATTTTAGAAACTATCAAACCATAGATCAAATATGAATTAAATTCCATTCCTTGCATAATTGATTTGTATATGATTTTCTAACCATCTTTTCCTTTGTGCCACCGTCTAAGGTGAGTGTAGGATCATGGGGGTCCAAAAAGTGGTGATATGACCAAAAATTGTTGATGATTTTTTTTATCCAAATTTGATGAATCGAAAAGGGTTTATTGAGAAAATTTTCAACTTTCCAAAAATATAAGATACACCTTATTTGGAATTAAATAAATAATTATTATTGATTTTATGCATAAATTCTAACTAAATTTGGCTGATTGAAAAAATCTATAATTCTTAAATGATTTCACATTTTTTAAATCTAAAAGATTTAGCACATTCTATGCTTCCTAGACTATAGGATAAAAAAATAAAAAATGAATTTTATAAATTTTAGACCAAGTTATGGTTGTTAGACAAACAATTTTTAATGTTTTTAAAAAGTTTTAATAAAAAATTCATAACTAAATATTTACTTGTAAAAAAATTACAAAAAATCAGCACATCCAAGAACGTGTCCTCTACTTATATTGAAAGTTTCAAATAAATATATTACTTTTTTCTTATACTTAGGTTGGTCAGACATACACCTGCTTTTTATTTTTTCCTGAAAAATTTAGTACTACTACATTGAAATTTCAAAATTTCACTAAATAGTTTTACATTTTTTCAAAAAAAAGAATAGTATCTTAGATGTAACTACATTCAATTTGCTACAAATTTTGTTCTTACATCATTTTCAAATTATGTTAATAACATTCAAATTTTTATGTTAAGTTAGCTAAGTCTATTTTTCTAAATTTTCATTGCCACTTATGGGCCTAGTTTGGACCCCATGATCCTGTATTGACCCTCCACACATCCCATCACCAATCAAAATAAGTAGATGAAGCAATTACAACAATTAATTTTTCCTTCTATGTCAGTTCATAGTTGTTTCCATAGCTTACACTATTCATTCCACCACCTAGCCATTGGAGAAATTCAACTTTGAATTTGGGCCATAGATTTTTATTTTTTCGTGCCACAAACTAATGGATTCCAATTATCTCCTCAAATTTAAAACATGGTCTTTTGGTTAGATTCCTTTAAACCTATGTTGTAGATCTACATCGCTTTATATTTCCTATCGCAACTTTGTTTCGAGATTAAAAACCATTTCCATGATGTGAAGGAAATGCATGATGTAATAGTAATATGCCACCTATTGCTCCGAACACATGTCCTCATATTTATCCATCACTAAATTAAAATAGAGTACCCACCAAGCTTTTCATTAGTCGCTCTTTGCTCAGCATAGTGTAATTCACAAGAAAAATGTGAATTACCTATGCAATGCAAAAAAACTTGCCATCTATCCCTTTTGACATTATACTCCACTAACCATCGCTCATCAATTTTTTCCTTGTTCTTGAGAGAATGATAAATACAATATATAGAAGTCATGTGATGCAATCAATGCTTACCACTTGTTATCCTGACATCACATTCCACTACCATTGCATATCGTAAATATGACCTTGCCGAGATGATTCACATCAACGATGTGAATCAATGTGAAATGGCCATCGATCTCTTCCTTTTTATTACAACCATTTATCTTGAATATTTCACATGACGGGTTTTCTTTGTGCTCAAGAATAGAGAAAGAAATGTGAAGAGCATCTGCAATAGCCATGCGATCATCTTCTTCACTGCTCACTGTCTGATCTCACTATCACATATCACAAGTTTTCTTTGTGCTTGAAGAATGAAAATGTGATGTGAAGAGATGATGTGATAGTCATTCAATCTTACAAGCTTGAGCATTGCCGTTGATCAAGCTACCAAATATATTTAACATCGGACTTAGGAAATATAATAGTCTTCATTACTCATCGAGCTAGTAATACTTAGGACAAGGGGTCATTTTCTCCACAATATCAAAGGATTAAAGTCATAATTTAAGTCACCGATAATTCCCAATCTCCAATAAACATTCAAATATAAAACTTGTTAGGTGCCATGACTAATACACCTAGGGTTTCTTTGATAAACCCTAATTTGACTAGAGAGAAAAATTAATTCATTTCCAAGCACATTACTTGTCTTCTGATCATGTGGAACATACTAATGGAATGCTCACAAAAAAACCACATCAAATATGATATTTGATTTCTCCATAGACCTTTGGAAACAACCTCTGCAATAACTTGTCAATATTGCATGATAAAATTTTCAACATTTTGAGCAACTTTTCAACATTGTAGAACATGCTCTTCTCTTCATCATACTTCATCAACCAACTTATGGTTGATCCATAAACATCAATGACATCCATACTTTCAAAGATCTCCCCTTTGACATCAATCTAATTAATTTTTGATGTCAATGACAATATATTACCAATAATGTGTGAAACCATCTATCATCTACTAAATTATTTATGTTTCCTAGTTTCACTTACCAAAGCAATAAAGTTTACAAGCACTATTTGTGTGAACTAAAAGGGGACCTAGTGTGTTTTGAGGTTTCCATTTTTTCATTACTTATACCAATTTGAATTTTCCAAGGCCCTTACAAGAAATTTATTTTATTGTTGTACATAAGGTGAGTTCATATGTTATTTATTATTATTTTTTTGGTTCTCCCTTTCTTCTAGTTATCAATTTAAATAGTTGGATTTTTTCTACATTTTCAAGGGAATTTGATTATGGATTGTGGTGGGAGACTTTTATTTTATAATAATTTCTTAAATCCTAAATATGTGCATGAAAGCCTAGTACATATTAAGAAATATCTTCCAAATCATCAAAGAAATCACATTCATGAGATTTACTGGACCAATTTACTAATATTCCTAAGAAATCAACAATAGTGCTTTATGAATTCAACTAAGAAAAATGTGGCATAATACAAACTTCTATTAAGATTCATGTGTTGCACATTCACAACCATTAAAAATAATGGAGTTGGTATCTACATCTTGAAATCCATGCCAAAAACCTGACATAATGCATTATGTTTTGATGAAGTAGTCTTCAAAAAAATTATAATTGAAGGGTTATATTTTATCCCTGGTGAATCTCACCAACTTCCTATTTAGACCTCTTCTTTTGTGATGTCGGGGTCATTTAGTTTTGAAACTCTAGTTATATTTGGAATACTCTCTTTGGAAGGAGTTGAGGTCAAATAGGACTTATGCAATTTTGGTAAAATGGAAGACCTCACAAATATATCCCCAATCAAAACTTACCAATTTTATGCCATTGTCATTGTGAATTATCCTTCTAATAGGGGCATACCTTCTTGCATGTTCTTTGATTAGTTTTGCACTAATGAATACATTTGGGACAACCAACCATACCAGACCCAAAGTCTATATGTTTGATAAAGGCCTTGGCGAATGGAAGTTTAGAAAAATCATATCAAATAGAACCTACCCTTTGGCTGATATAGTTGAATCTCTAACATCCTCTACCATATCATCTAATATGTCTTAGATAATGTCAAAACCTTGGGCATGCTTAACTCAATTAAATTAACCAAGAAAATTTGTTGTAAAATATCCTCATCTAAACCCCTCTTTAATTTTCCTAATGGGAAAACAATTTTAGGAAATAGGGGTTTGGGTTATAGAATTAGGGTTTTGCAAGTGACAAGGATTTTTATTTTCTTTCAAATTTAAGGACTGTAGGACTTATATTCTCAATTTTCCACTAGAATTTTATGTAACCATAATATAAGCATCTTTTATAGATCCAAACTTCATAATCTAGGTTAAGATAATATAATTACCTATTTTCTAATTTGAAGAACCTGAATTTGAAAATTTGAATGCTCAAGCGGCTTGAATTTAGAAAATTCTTTATAAGGGATTCTTTGCAAGGTTTATGAGAACTCAAACAAAAGAAGTTAACTTGAAAATCTAGAAAAAAAAATGATAGATATTGGAAAAAACACCATTAAAGTTCATATGCATGGATAAGGTAGTCGTAGGTAATTGTTTTTTAGATTTTGACTATTAGCCCTTGATCTTAATATGACTTGGAAAAATATGTGGTCATATAGCCTTTAAATATTTGAAAAAAAAATCTTGAACTTCTGCAAAAAATAATTTTATAAATCACCATGGTGGCCCCACAAAATCTTTTAAAAGCTTGGATGAATATGCTAACATGATGCAAAAAAGGACACATGCCATCATTTCACACTATTGTTGCTTGAAGTTGTCTCATCTATTAGAACTTTTGATAAGAGAAAAAACTCATAAAATCATGATATGTGTAACCTAAGGTCATCATGTACATTAAATTTAACTGTAGGGAAGAGACTCGAGCCCATATTGACTAAGCTACATGTGTCAAACAATCACACCATCATAGGATTAAGATAAAGATCCTTTTAAATCCCATGACAAGCTTGAACTATGGAATCTAACATAAATTATACAAATTTTGTTGTTGATGCTAGTGTTATACCCATCAAAGAGTGAGTGGTGAACTTTACACATGACATCCCATCATGTGCTTACATGTTGAAGGAATTTATCTATTTTGAGCTTGTGATATGAAGTATGTGAATGATAAAATAAAATTACACCACATGTTCACCACCATGGAAAATTATATAAAGATTGAAAATTTTCTTGCATCAACACTTGGTGATATTTCACATATTCATAGCTTCGTATGTGGGCCTTCAATTTGAAATTTCTAAATAAAAAGAGGTAATGATAATGACGAGGGAGCTAACCCGAGACATAGAAAATTATGCAAACAACCAGAGAAATTTTATTATTGTTCAGAAAGGAAAACATTACATGCAAAAGATCCCAAATCCTCGAGCTATGTGATACATGCAAGCTATAGAAGTTTTAGAAAATTATAGAAATTCCCCTTTTCGCAACATGCAAACTCTTTTTCCCCAAAAAGCTCCCCAAAAATCAGAAACTAGCCAAAAAATAGCCCCTTTTCGGTTTGGAGCCAAAAGCAACATTTAAGATATGATTTTTGGCAGTTTGGCACAAAAAGTTACAATTTAAAATTCAAAAATTGAGTCCTAATTCGAAAATGGCAATTTTTCAAAAATCAGCCAACTTCAGGAAACCATAACTTTTGATTCGGGACTCTATTTTTTGAACCGTTTGCACCGTCAGAAAGCTCTCAAAGTGAAGAACACACTAACAATCAACTCTATTGGTTCTGACAATTTCTAGGCCCTACGAGACCATTTAGTGCCTCAAAATGGACTCAAAAGGTTTTTTAGGGAAAAAAGCAAAAATTGAAACTTGAATAACTTTCAAACCGTGAATGATCTTCACCTGATTCTTTCGCCAAAGTGCTTATTTTTCCTTCCTGAACCTTCCCATAAATTTTTATTTTCTTCTCTTGGTCCATCTTTCTTAGTTCTTGAGTGGTCCTAGGACTGCCTCCATACACAATCTAGAATGGTGATCTACAAGTGCTTCTATTGACATAATTGTTGTAAGCAAATTCTTCCTGGGGTAAGATAAAGTCCCATCCCTTGGGTTTATCTCCTACCAAGCATCTCAGTAGCTTACCCAGACTTCTGTTCAAAACCTTAGTCTTCCCATCAGTTTTTGGATGGTGTGTAGAACTGAACTTCAACTTTGTTTACAACTTCTTCCACAAGGTCCTCCAAAAGTACCCAACAAATTTTGTGTCACAATTTGAGACTATACTCTTTGGCAAACCATGTAGCCTCACCACCTCTTTGAAGAACAAGTCAACAATGTGGACTGCATCATGGGTCTTCTGGCATGGGATGAAATGTGCCATCTTCAAAAACTTGTCAACTATCACAAATATTGAATCATTCTCTCTCTATGTCCTTGGCAAACCAAGAACAAAGTCCATACTTATATCTTCCCAAGGTCTCTATGGTATAGGTAAGGTCTGATACAAGCCTATATTCTGGCTCACTCCCTTAGCCATCTGACACACCCTACAACTCTACACAAACTTCCTCACATCCTGTGACAACTGTGGCCAATAATAATGCTCACTGATAATGGCAAGTCATATCCTGACCAAAATGTCCTGCCATTCCTCCACTGTGCTTCTCCTTTATTAGGTTCTCCCTCATGGAACTCCTCATAATACACAATTGACTTCCCTTAAACAACATGCCATCCTGGATTATGAAATCCATCCACTTCGTCCTCTCAACTATAACAGGCTCCTTGCAAGCTTTCCAAGCTTCTACAAAATCAGGATCTTCAGGGTACAATGTCTTGAGTCCATTGAACCCAACAACTTCAATCTGCATATCTGTCAACAATGTTTTCCTCCTACTTAAAGCATCTCCAACCCTATTTGACTTTCCAATCCTATGCTTTAAAACAAAGGTATAACTCAGCAAAACTTTTACCCATTTCATATGCCTTTGATTTAATTTTCCTTGACTACTCAAGTATTGTAATTCTTGATGATCAGTATACAAAAAAAATTCCTTCAAAAATAGATAATGCCTCCATTTCTTTAATGCTTGAACTATTGCATAAAATTCCTGATCATATACAGAGTACTTTCTCTTTGCATCATTTAACTTTTCACTGAAATAGGCAATGGGCTTACCTGCTTGGCTCATCACTACACCAATGGCACAACCATTGGCATCAAAATCCACTTGAAACACCTTATTGAAATTTGGGAGGGCTAAAAATGGTTGCTCTATCACCTTCTACTTCAACAAATCAAAACTCTTCACTACTCCAGTGCTCCACTTGAACTCTTTTCTATCCCCTCTCATTGTTTTAGTCAGGGGTGCACAAATACTACTGAAATTTCTAATGAACTTTATGTAAAAATTGGCCAGACCATGGAAAGATCTCACCTCAGTAGTAGTTCTTGGGGTAGGCCATTCTAGAATAGCCTTGAACTTCTCTGGGTCCATCTTGAGACCTTCTGTCGAGACAACAAACCCTAAGTACACTAACTCTTTCTTCACAAAACTACACTTCTTCAGATTAATCAACAATTTCTCTTCTCTCAACTTCTCAAAAGCTCTATGAATATGCATTAAATGCTCATCCAAAGTCATACTGAAAATCAAAATATCATCTAGATATACAATAACAAAACTTCTGGGGAAACTCTTTCAGTACCTCATTCATGAGCTGCATGAATGTGCTTGGCGCATTGGTTAGCCCAAAAGGTATGACTAACCACTCATATAGGCCCTCTTTGGTCTTGAAGGTGGTCTTCCATTCATCTCCCTCATGAATATGGATCTGGTGATATCCACTCTTCAGATCAATCTTTGTGAAGTACTGTGCTACACTCAAATAGTCCATCAGGTCATCCATCCTTGGTAGGGGAAATCTGTACTTGATAGTTATCTTGTTGATGGCCCAGGAGTCTATAGACATCCTCCACTCCCCCTCCTTCTTTGGTGCTAGTAGTGTAGGCACTACACATGGGCTTAGACTCTCTCGAATCAAACCCTTTCTTAACAACTCTTGAACTTGTCTGTTCAACTCATCATTTTCTGTAGGAGTCATTCTGTGAGCTACCTTATTTAGCAAACTGGCTCCAGGGATCAAGTCAATCTAATGATTGATCTTCCTCATTGGTGATAAACCCTCATATATGTTATCAGAAATAATCTCTTGAAACTCATCCAATAGTCTAGAAACTTCTACTGGCACCTGTGTGTATGAAAATATGAGTGCGTAAACGAATTAAAATAACTGTTCAAACACACCAATAGGACATTATATCAAAGTAAAATATAAAGAGTAAAGAAGTGCAAACTCAGTATCCTGCTTCCATTGTCGTCCTATTGTCCTCTATCTTTAGTTTTTTCCGATTCTAGCTTTGTGTTCTCAGATTGTAGGCTAGGCTCAACAAACTGTCTTCCTAAAGAACGAGATTTTGATATGATGTAGATGCAAGATTAAACTATGATAATGATTTGAACTAAAAAGCTTGAAATAAACATGATGCTATGATAAATGAACTCTAAATGAATTAAGTGCATGAACTCTAATTAATTGCCTATTACCAATGCTTGGATTCACACAGGTATTTATAGAGTTTTTCGAATGATTTTGATTGGCTGTCTTGATTGACGGTTGTGATAATTCCTGGCAGATCGAATGGTTGAAGAAAGATGAAACTGAAGAAGAAAATAGAAGAACCCTAAAAACAAGATTTTTCTATTTTTATGAAAGAGGAAAAGAAGAGAAGATTAGAAAATCATCTTTCTTTAAAAGAATAAAAGAAAGATTAAAAGCTGATAAATAATTAATTAAAAAAATCAATTATTTATTTGTGGAGGACATTCAGCTTTTCTTAATTAAATAAAATATTTAATTAAGTTTTTAAAAGCAGAAGAAAGCTTGTGATAAGAAGAGAGCTTTAATCATGTTTTTTGAAGAAAGCAGAAGATCTCATAATTAAATAAAATATTTAATTATGATATGAGAAGATTGCACAATTAGGTTAAAATACCTAATTTTGATTTAGAAAGAAAGCATAAGATATTTTTAATTAAATAAGATCTATTTAATTAAATCACTTTTATGAAATTAATTAAATGAAACATTTAATTAATTAGAAGAAGAAAATTAAATAGAAGAAAAGGAGATATTTAAATTTAATTAAATCAAAAGATTTAACTTTAAATTCAAACAATGATAATTAATTTAAATAAATAGAATGTATTTATTTAAACAATTAAGTGGACATATGAAAATAATTAAATAAAATAAATTTATTTAATTATGGAAGAGAAATAAGATGAATGAACAATATAATTAAATTAATTAAATTTAATTATATGTAGAGGACTTTAGAAAAATTAATTAAATAATAAATATTTAATTAATTGCCAGGATTATAGACATGACCATTTTTATGCGTATACATTTTGCCCCTCTTTGAAGTGATGTGTGAAATGCATTGCTTCAAAGAAAATAAAAATTTTGCCCCTGATATGTTTTTGATTTTTTATATTGATGATGCCCCCTCGGGAGGTAAATCATGGAAGAAGAAGTTGATAGTGATAGGGAAACAATGATTTAGCTCCTGATAGATGATGTGGTTGATGCCCCAGTGAAAAAGAGGATTGAAAAATGGAAAATGCCATTAATGCCCATCCTAAAAAGACCCTTAAAAGGTAAAAGTGGTAAAATGAAGTGTCATTTTCACCCTGCTGCTACAGTAAAATTTGAGCTCCGAGAGTGACTTGGTGAGATGGTGATCCCCGTGCACAGACATAGGTTCAAGCGAGCGCGACGATATCAGAGACCAGCAGCGTATGGACCATCGGTGAGTGATTCAAACCATCTATGTTGTCAATTTTTGCATGTTAGATCAAATTTGGATTGTTTTGAGATCGGATTATAATTTTTCTGCACATTTTAGCGCATTTAGGGATAGTTTTAGCTCATTCGACAAATCTTTTAGCGCATTTAGGAAATTCCGTAGCACATCTAGGAATAGATTAAAAACTAATCCTTTAGCGCATCTGATAGATAGAGTTGCGCATCTAGGGTGAAATCGGCTAGGTAGGTGTTTTAGCACATCTAGGGCACAGAACTGCGCATTTAGGGTTTGGTCCAAAAATGCTAGAGTTGCGCATAGGGTAGTTAGAGTAGCGCAGCCGAGAGACAGAGTAGCGCATACGGAGTTTTAGCGCATCTAGGAAACAGTGTAGCGCAATTGAGAAAAACTTTAGCGCATATGGGTGACAGAATTGCACATTTAGGAAATTTTCCCCAGAATGCTTGTGTGATGAAAAATGATGATTAAAATTGCTTCCTTAGTCAATAGATAGATAAATTGTAGGGCCATCATGTGGATAGGATAGAAAATGTGATAGAGAATTGATAACGTTGCTTTCAAAATAGAAAACAAAGAGTAGATAGCTGATAACTTTGTGACGAACGACAAAGAGTAAACTGAATGATTGAGTGATGTGAGTTTGATAACTTTGCTTCTCGCGATTTAAAAACAAAGAGTAGATGTGTGATAAATTTGCATTCTGCGATAGAAAACAAATAGTAAAAATGGAGATAAAAATTTGCATTCATGTTTGAAATACAAATAGAAAATTATATGTGTGTTGATAAATTTGCTTTCCTGAAAAGAAAAACAAATAGTAAATGATTATAGAGTAGATTGATTTGACATGCTGATAGATTGATGTAGCTCCTGATATGGGTCATTGATATGTTATGTTGGGTAGATAGATCATGTGATATGGGTCTGATTTGATGGATTTGTTGTGATGGTTGAACAAAATAGGAGGCTTTCAAAAGCCTCCAGATCAGAGAGCGGTTCCCATTATGTTGGGAACGGATAGGAGAGCTGACTCCTGCAGAGTTACAGGTGATAGCAGACTGTGGATTGGGACCATTGTTGACCATGCCGCGAGGCATTCGGGCCAACAGGGGGCTATTGACGGCCTTGGTCGAGAGATGGCATTCTGAGCATAACACCTTCCACCTGCTGACGGGTGAGATGAGTGTGATGCCAGAGGATGTGTATCAGATTCTGGGGATTCTGGTTGTTGGTGCCCTTGTGGTTTATGACCACAAGGAGATTGGTGGGACCGAGGCATTGCAGCGGATATGTGGCGATCCTGGTATATATGGTTACTGGATAGACTGGGATGATTTCAGTAGGTATCCTGCTCTGGTAGCGGTGTTGGCTGCATTTGTCGAAGGTTTCCTTGGACCGGACCATCGGTCCAAGGGATTCGGCATGGGTTGGGGGAGGATGCTGAAGTGAATGATCACTCAGCCACAGAGATTTGCCTGGGGTAGCTGTGTCCTAGCGGACATGTACCATGATCTACATTGGATTGTGTACAGAGGATCGATGAGCCTGGAGAGTGGAGTTACATTGTTACAGATCTGGGCGTGGGAGCACATTGCTGTCATGAGACCACTTTGCACTAGAGCGAGACCAGCAGGGAGGCCGTATGTGTATGCATATTCTGGTGCAGTTGTCCAGCAGAGGCTGGGCAAGGTAGAGTACTGGCGGTGAGTTTTGGATGATGTTGATGCGGTGATATGGAGGCCCTACATAGACTGCGAGGCATGGGCGACCGATCACCTAGAGATGTCGTTTGTTTTCCGACCATGATATCTGATAGGGCGGATGCCCTTTTTTATTGAGAGGTTTTTGGCACTACGTATTCTGAGGCAGTTTGGATTCACTCAGGGGATGCCCCAGGGCGTTGCTCATTATGGGCGGTGCAAGGGGGATGTAGGATGGGGGCCATGCATTCCATACCAGGTGGCATATACAGAGTATCCTCATTACAGCCTGAGGTATGGGCGAACAGGCCAGAGGTATTGGATGCAGGGATGACAGATGACTATGCCCAGTATTTTCATACACATCCATTTCCACGGTTCATAGTGCCAGATGAGGCATGGGCAATCAGAGTAGCACCACAGCCAGGAGCAGGGATACAGGGAGGTGTGGCCGGTGGGGAGCAGGCTATGGGTGGAGGGGAGCAGGCTATGGGTGGAGGAGAGGAGGAGGGAGAGGAGAGTGAGGAGAGTGGAGATGGGGAGGAGGAGGATAGCTCAGACGATGGAGATGATGGGGATGATGGGGATGAGCAGAGGTAGCAGAGACTAGACAGCCTAGGCAGAGTACCGATTCCTTGGCGGACCAGATCCGGAGGTAGGCCTCAGACAGTGATTAGGGTGACATCCTCGTCTCAGCAGGCACAGATAAATGCTTTGCAGGGTCAGGTGCAGACCTTTCAAGGGCAGTAGGCACAACTACAGAGTCAGTTAGCGCAGGCTCAGAGCATGATAGTGTAGTTACAGGCACAGCTTGCACAGGCCCAGACACAGGCATAGGCACAGGTACAGGCACAAGCACAGGCACAGGTACCTGCCCTGGATTCCTAGGTGTCACAGTTGATAGCGGAGAGGGATGCCCTTAGACGGCGAGCACTGGAGGCCGAGGGTGTAGCACAGAGGCTGATGGGTACCATAGAGAGTACCTCCTTACAAGAGGCCATTGCAGAGGGGTTCGAGGCTGCTAGGGAGGCCGAGTACTATAGAGTTCGATATGAGGAGTTATGCCCTCCCGAGCGGCGAGAGCCATATCCCAGATCTCACAGCAGGATGAGGACCTGATCCCAGACGTCGACACATGGTAGAGAGGTTACAGGGCCTCGACGGGATCCTGATGCAGGTACGAGTGGCAGGCCACCTCCTTCCAGACCAGCTCCTTCAGGGGCATCCACCAGTTAGCCATTTGGGGCTGATTTGTTATGTATATTGAGTTTTGATCATGTCTTATGTATGATGTTCTGACCTTGTTAGCTTCATTGGACATTTGGACATTTGTATTATTTTGATGAGCGATGATATGCAGCGGCGATGTTTCTGATAATGTTATGTTTATGCATTTGTAATATGATATGGATGTTATTTATATGCATTTATGATATGAGATGGATTTTGATATGTTTTTATTATTTTTGCGGACTAATCATTATGATGTAGGATGGTGTAGTAATTATGCAATGATTTTGTGGTGATGTATGTATATATGTGAGATGTTAATTTATTTTTGAATTTTGCAATGTATGCAATGCATCGTGACATGATAGATAATGAATGTGGTATGAATAATGATGAAAAGATAAATGATATGTAAAATGGTAATATGATGATAATAAAATGATGATAAAATGATAAATGCAAATGGTAATGAAATGGTATGAGATAATAAAATGATAAATGAATGATAAAATGATAAATGATAATGGTAGTGAAATGATATGAGATGATAAAATGATAAAATGATGAAATGATAAATGGTAAAATGACAAATGATAATGGTAAATGAAATGATATGCGATGATGAAAATGATTAAAAATGATGAAATGATAAATGGTAAAATGATAAATGATAGTGGTAAATGATATGCGATGATGAAAATGATAAAATGATGAAATGATAAATGGTAACATGATAAATGATAATGGTAAATGAAATGATATGTGATGATAAAATGATTAAATGATGAAATGATAAATGGTAACATGATAAATGATAATGGTAAATGATATGCGATGATAAAATGATTAAATGATGAAATGATAAATGGTAAATGAAAGTGATGGAATGATAATGAATATTGAATGATATGGTAATGATAAAGATGATGAATGTATGAGGATAAATGTTAATGATAAAATGAATGACATGATAATAATAATGATGAGGATAATAATGAAATGAATAAGGAAAAGGTGATAATGACAATGATGAAAGGAAATGATTAAACGGTTTTAATAAAAATGATAATGATACAATGATAATGATATATGAGAAGGATGATGATAATGAGAATGATAATAAATGATATGGGAATGATAAAGATAAATATGATAAAATGAATGATAAAATGAGAATGAATAATGAAATGATAAATGAACCATGAATGGATGCAATGAATCAAATGTCCAAATGTCCTCCACAAAGACTCAACTATAGGACAACCGTTAATGCGTTCATTCAGCCTTGCAAAATACTGATGTGAATCCAATATGCAGATATATGCAATGATCTAATGAATATGCAACTATATATAACTAACCAGTTTGTTGAGCCTATTTAGAAGCCTTCTTGAATCATCATAGAACGTTTTGAAATGTTGGAAGTATGTACAAGCATCAGAGGGGAAATTAGCGCCAATGATGACCAGAGTACAACTTTCATGAATTTTGATATAGCAAGCGAACACAAGCATCGAGGTATAATTGAACCGAGATGACTTGAGCATTTCTTGCATAAACAGACAAAGATTAACCACCGTTCTGATGCAAATGTGGAACTGTCATCGATGATATTGCTTTGATCGTCATGTCCTGTGACATATTTGCATCAGATTGATTGTTAACCTCAAGACAGCAGACAAAGAAAAATCATTCTCGTTCCTTGCCACTCTAGTTCAGTACATCATTGAGTGTGCTCCAGAGTAATGATATCGAAAATCAAACAACTTTTGGTCAAACATGTAATACTGTTATTTCATACATTATTCAGATATTTGGATCATCCAATAGACAATGATATGATATCTTGCTGAAAAGTGTGTCATGATCGGATAAAGTTGTTGTATGAGTTTGTTGTTTGTTTGCATGCTCAGATTCTATGTCATGGTCTAGCTGTTTTGGTATGCTCTGAAAGTTAAGTGCCCCCAGTTGAGTTTTTGCCCCATTTATTGACACAACTTGCGGAAAGGAATATGTACAAACGATCAAGCCATGGTAAGACGTTTTAACCCTCTAGGCAGATGGCGGCAGGATGATGCGATTAATGACCCTAAGATGTGAAAAAGATGCAAAAAAAGGGAAGCTTTGAAAAGACAAAGTGCAAAATAGGAACTAATAGATGGAAAGGTACGGATAGTGTCTGTTTGCCAGATTTTCACTATCCGTATTTATTGCATTTTTCTGATTTCTTTTTGATTTTTTTTTGTATTTTTCTGTCAATAGACTGCCTGTTTGCCAGGTTTTCACCCTATGACATTGTTTTTGATTTTTTTTAATTTTTTTTTTGTATTTCTTCAGGATTTTTTCTGCTGTTTTTGAATTTCTTCAGGACTTTTTTTGCTGTTTTTGGATTTCTTCAGGACTTTTTCTACTGTTTTTGGATTTCTTCAGGACTTTTTCTGACTTAAACATAATATTTCTTAAGATGCATACTGTTGATGGGTTCATCAAACAGGTCTCCTTCTGGCATTGATAACTTGTATGCTCCCGAGCCATAGACTGCAATAACCACGTAAGGGCCTAGCCAATTTGGTTCAAATTTTCCTTTCTTTTCTCAGTCTTGTTGATTTCGTGGGTTCTCTTTTAGAACTAGATCTCCCACCTGGAAGGTACGTGGCTATACTTTGTGATTATAGCTGTGAGACATCATCTGTTGGTATGCCTTCAAATGGTCAACTGCACCTTGTCGCTTTTCATCTAGAAGTTATAACTCTTGTAGTTGGGAAACTCTGTATTCCTCCTCTGTTATGAGACCTTTCAGTGATACTCTTAATGAAGGTATTTCTACCTCTAAAGGAAATATGGCTTCTACTCCATAGACAAGGGCAAAAGGTGTTGCTCCTGTTGACGTTCAGACACTAGCTCTGTAAGCCCACAATGCAGGATTGAGTTGAATATGCCAATCCTTCCCTGAGTCATTGACAGTCTTCTTCAAAAAAATTAGTATAGTTTTGTTTGAGGCCTCTGCTTGGCCATTCCCTTGTGGATAATAAGGCATGGAATATCTGTGCTAAATATGGAATCTTTCACAAAGGTCATCGACATCCTGATTCTTGAAAGGACGACCATTATCCGTAATAATGGAATTAGGAATACCATATTGACAAATAATGTAGTTGAGTATGAAGGATGAAATCTGTTTTCCAGTGACTTTAGAGAGAGGTACTACCTCAATCCACTCAGTGAAATATTCAGTTGCTGTGATAATGAATTTATTCCCATTTGAAGAAGAAGGATGAATTTTGCCCACTAGATCTAACCCCCATTGAGAGAATGGCCAAGTTGGTGTGAATGAGTGAAGTTCTTGTGCAGGAGCATGAATAAGATTCCCATGAATCTTACATTTTGAGCATGTTTTAACAAAAGTGAATGATTCCCTCTCCATTGTAGGCCAATAATAACCCATTCTAATCAATTTCTTGGATAAGGTTAGTCCACTCGAATGAGTACCACAAATGCCCCCATGAACTTCTTGTAAAGCTTTGTCAGATTCGTCACGTTCAAGACATCAAAGTAAAGTACCATCAAGACCATGGCGATAAAGGGTATCAACGATAAGGGTATATCGAGAAGATTGTCGAATAAAGTTATGTTTTTGGTTGCAGGATAAGTCAGGTGGTAAAATGTCATCTTTTAGGTAGGTATAAATTTTACCATACCAGGGTGAATCGGATCCTACCAAGTGGCAGATAATTTGGCTTTCAGGTGTGTCATAGGTAGGTGTAAATAATTGTTCCACTAGAAATTCGTAGCAAGTCTGTTGTTTGGGAGTTGTACCAATGAGGCGATCATAGCCATAGCGTCAGCTACTTTGTTGTCAATCCTTGGAATTTGTGTGAACTGAATGTCCACAAAGTACTTTTTGAAGTCATCTATCATCTTCTTGTATGGCAACAACTTGTCATCTTTAGTCTGATAGTCATCATTGATTTGATTAATAACTAGTTGTGAGTCACCATAAACTTGTAGCTCGGTAATCCTCCATTCCAATGCTATTTTCAGTCTAGTGATTAGTGCTTCATATTCGGCTATGTTATTGGTGCATGGAAACATTAGCCTGTATGACCGAGGAATGGTATGTCCTTGAGGGGTGACGAAGAGAATGCCTGCCCCAATCCATGTTGAGTAAAAGAACCATCGAAGTATAAGGACCATAACTGCTTAGAGTCTGCTGTGAAAACATCAGTGTCTGGGAACTCAATGTGTAAGGGGTGCTCTGTTTGTAGAGGAGCGTCTGCTAGTTGATCCGCAATAACTTGTCCTTTGATTGCTTTGCGATCAACATAGTGAATGTCAAACTCACTCAAAATCATGACCCATTTTGCTAACCTTCATGTTAGCGATGGTTTACTTAGTAGATACTTGAGTGGATCAATTTTTGAAACAAGATTGATTGTATGAGTTAGCATGTAATGTCAAAATTTTTGTGAAGCAAAGACTACTGCTAAACAAGCCTTCTCAATAAAAGTGTAGTTAAGCTCATGACTTGTCAGTGTTCTGCTAATGTAATAGATTGCACGTTCTTTCCCTTCATGATCTTCTTGTGCTAATAATGCCCCCAAGGATGTCTCGGTTGCAGCAATATATAGGATCAATGGTTTGTCTGGATTTGGTGGTACTAGAACTGGTGGGTTCATCAGGTACTGCTTGATTTGTTGAAATACCATTTCACATTTGTCATCCCATCTAAAAGGAACATTCTTATGTAGGAGATGTGTGAACGGTAGACTTTTGTTGGCCAATTGTGCGATGAATCTTCTGATGGACTGCAGTTGCCCTTGTAATGACCTCAATTGACTGATGTTATTTGGAGGAGGCATCTTCATGATTGCCTAAACTTTTGTAGAATCTACTTCAATTCCCTTTTCTGAGACAATATATCCTAACAGCTTTCCGGATGTGACCCCAAAAACACATTTCTTAGGATTTTGGCGAACTTTGAATTTCTCCAATCTGGTAAATATTTTGGATGTAATATTTCCAGGTGTCCTTCTCTGGTACATGATTTTTCCAATATGTCATTTACATAATCTTCCATGAATGTGTGCATCATATCATGAAAGATTGTAGTCATAGCTCTTTGATAAGTAGCCCCAACATTCTTTAAGCTGAAAGGCATGACATTCCAATAGTATGTTCCCCACGGACAAGTGAAAGATGTTTTCTCTTGGTCTTCTGGTGCAATCTTGATTTGGTTGTAACCAGAGAAACCATCCATTAATGAATACATGGCATGGCCAGCTGTCAAATCAACTATAGTGTCAATGCTTGGAAGTGGAAAGTCATCCTTTGGACAAGCTTTGTTAAGGTCTTTGAAATCAGTGCATACTCTTACATGTTTGTCTGGCTTTGCTATTGGTACAATGTTGGAGATCCATTCTGCATAGGCAATTGATATTATAAAGCCTGCATCGAGGAGTTTCTTGAGTTCTTCCTTAACCAGTAATGCTACATGAGGATTCATCTTTTTGAGTTTTTGTTTTACTGGTTTAGCTCCTGGTTTGATAGACAAATGATGCATTATGAGATTGGGATCAAGGCCTGGCATGTCTGCATATGACCAAGCAAAATTAACTCGATTTTCTTTGAGAAAGTTCATGAACTCTGGGATTTCTTTATCTATCATTGATTCAGCTAGCTGTAAAATCCTTGGATTATCTATAGTTGCAATATTGATTTCCTTTGTAGGCTCGATCAAGATGGGCGATTTCTCATGATAGTGCTCTGGGAGAGTGTCAAGAGTCCCATCAGCTGGTGCCTTAAAAAGGTTTTCACCATCTGATACGCTCTTTATTTTATCTTTTGTTTGATCTAGCACTGCCAGATTATGGTTTTCACCACTAGATCATTTTTCTTTATTTTCATTTTTGCAGCTAGGAGACTTGACACTCTCCTGATTAAAGACTTCATACCGAAAATTGCTAGTGGAACAATTATCGACACCTTCGGCAGAAAGGAAGTTTATGATAGCTTCGTCATTGGGAAAAATAGGTATATCAATAGATTCGGTCAGATCCCATTCAAAGAGATCAGGGTGGATTAAAGGTAACACGTCATTTGGTCGTGTGAAATCGGCGATGGTTAGGGTCAAGATAGAGTTATCTGTAGGATCCGAGGTATGAGGTAGGTCAATGATGGTATTATTCTCCTGATAGTCTTGTTCGTTAAAATCCGACTCAGTATCACTAGACTCATAGTTGTGTTGTGGTTCAGATTCTTGTGGTTGGGATCCTGAACCTTCTCCTTTGATTAAAGTGGGCGTATACTTGTGTATGATATCTACCTCTTTGTCCCTCCAAAATTCATCATTGTGGATGGTATCCCATTCATATTCAGCAGAATCTGTATTAGAAGTATTTTCTATGACATTCAAGATTGATGCGAAACCTGTCTCATTCTTATCGGAACCTTCTTGCAGTGTAAAAACATTACCTTGTAATCATTTAGATGAGGTAGCATCGTAACCTATTCCAATTTTATCATATGCAGCAAGCCCTGGAAGATGGATAGGCTCAACTATGCCCTCTTTTCTTTTTCCCAGAGGACTATTGTCATATCCCATCTTCTGCATGATGGAATATCCTTTCCCGTATTGAACTATTGGTAAGGTGGCATTCAGAACTGTTTCTTCTTCATCCTTATAGAGCCAATCCAGAATTGTTGTATCCTCAGGATCTCCCATGGGAAACTTTTCTTTGAAAAATTATCCATTGAACTTGGTAGTTGGCTCTGTTTGTATTTGTGCTGATGTTGATGCTGCTGATATATGTTGTTGTGTAATAGAAGGTCTGCCATATGATCGAGGAGACTTAGGTAGATTAGCGAGACAAAGGGAATATTCCCCAACTCCACTTTCCTTGAACTGCAGTTTTTTGTCAAAGCTTTTGGCTAATTGGCTGATTTGTGTATCATGCTTAGGAGAAGTATTAGCAAGTGCTTCTCGATTATTCAGAAACAAAGTATCCTGATGAGCTTTGACATTGGCACATGTTTGGGTGTTTGAATTATCAGCTGGTATAGTGATTTCCTGTCCATCATATGGAAACTTAAGACATTGATGGTAAGTGGACAGAACAGCTTGCATTTCATGGATCCACAGATGACCCAACAAGATGTTGTATGCAAGATCTCGATCTAAAACTTCACAGAAGGTGTTTTTGATAACAGGTCCCACTCTGATTGGTAGCATGATTAGACCTTTAGATGTTCTCTCCTCATCATCATAGGCTTTTATAGTAATCTTCCTTCTAGGATCAATGGAGTCTTCTGCAAATCCTCATGCTTGAACTACCTTCAAGGTACATATATTTAGACCAGCCCCTCCATCTATTAGAACACGTTTAACACAGAATTTATGGATCATGACCTCTAAGTATAAAGATGAATTGTGGGGATGAGTCATGGAAACATCGTCTTTGTCTGAAAATGAGAGACACATAGGTGAGGACAAATGTCCTACCATGGCTTGAAATCGGTTCACATCCAAATCCGTGGATACAGTCGTCTCAAAAAGGGATTTTTCTAAAATTTCCTTGTGTGCAGGGGAAATCTTCAGGAGTTCTAAAATGGAGATTTGAGCCAGAGTTTTTTGAAGTTGGTTAACTAAGTCATATTAATGTTGAGGGAAGGTCTCAGTGGATTTTGAAGAGGTACCCTTTAAGATAACTTTTGCTTGGGCTCTCGTTGTGACATTCACTTGTCCATTGTCTACTTTCTCTTTGATTTTTATAACATTGACTCGCTCATTGTTTGTATAGAGATGATGGATTACATTGTCATCAATTTGGTTCACATTTTTGTCAGAAAACTCTCCCTTTTGATAATTTGGTAGAGGATTTCGAAATGCTTAGTGATCTTCATTGGATTTCTGTTGTCCTTCTACTGTGATAATGCCCTTGTCAATTAGATCTTGAATAGCATGTTTCAAACCTTGACAGTTGTTTGTATGATGACCTCTGCACCTATGGTAGTCACAAAAATAGGCCTCATTCCATGATGGAGGTTTTACACTAGGTTCATAATTGCGTTGTGGTGGTAACATAAGGACATTCTTTTCCATAACCTCTTTGAAAGCAGATTCTAAGGATTGTCCTAGTGGAGTGAAAGTTCTTCTATTGGAGAAGAATGGGAAGCATTGTGGTTTCACATTTGAGGTATTCCCTAAAGTGTTGTTGTTGTTGTTTCCCCGGTAGTTTTGGTTACTGACAGTCCCCTGATTGTTGTTCATTGAAGGGGGATGATTGTTTCCTAGATTCGCGACTGAATTCACATTATTATTACGAATAGTGTTTGGGATGCTCAGAACAAATGGCCTAGTCGTGATATGATTTGCATCTACAACACCATCATTTACAATGTTTTTGTTGCGGGTCCAAAATTTAGACTTGTCTTGATTTTTGTAATGGTTAGATGAGCTAGGGTTGTCCCTATCAAGTTTTATTGTCCCTCTTTTGACCAAAGCACTTTTGATGGTGATGGCATCCTCAATCAATTTCTCAAAGGAAGGTGGACAATGTAGATTTAAACGATAGCTCATTTCTGAGTTGAGGCTATTGATGAAAGTAATCATTTTCTCCTTTTCAGGAACATGTCGTGGGTACCTAGTGAACATTCTCCTCCATCTTTGAAGAAAGGTAGTGAAAGATTCACCGGGTTTTTGCACAACTTTGCAAAGAACAATCATGGTGATTTGGTGTTGAATGTTGTAGGTGTATTGTGTTATGAACAAATTGATCAATTCCTCAAATGTTCGAACAGGAGGTGTAATCTTAGATAACCATTCCATAGAGTTGACTCCAAGGCTTCAAGGAAATAATCACAATAAATAGGTATCCTCGTGGGAAAACTCCAATGTCATGTTTTGAAAGTCTCTGACGTGGTCAATTGGGTCTGATTTCCCATTATAACGATCAAATTTGGGAATTTCACAATGTTTAGGGAATGGAATCATGTTGAGACTTCTATCAAAAGGATAAGGACATATGTCATCCAAAGTGTATTTCTTGGTTGTGGTTCCCCCTCACAATTCTTTGATTGTTCCCTGCATTTCTTTAAACTCTTTTTAAAAAAAGGCTAAATCAGATAGGGATGTCTCTTCTTCTTTGCTTTTTAATTTCTCAGTATGAAAGTCTTTAGGCAATTTAGCTCCTTGATCTGCCAAGAAAAGAAAGTACTTCTCTTTGTCACGTTGTATAATCTGTTCAAGGATCTTAAGAAATTTGGGGTTTTGTTCCACCTCTCTAAGTTGAAGTTCTTCCTCTTGCTCATCATCACTATCTACGAGAGTTTTGTTCATGTTTTTGTGCTTAAGCAACGAATTTTCCTCTCCATCAGCCATATTGTTATCACTAAAAAGGGGATTGCAACTCACACTAAAAAGAGGACTATCACGTTCACCTTCTTCTTGAATGTTGTGTGTGGAAGTTTCTTGTTGAGATGTTTCTCCTAGCTTGTTGTGTTGAGATCTTGTAAAAATAGGCATATGTAAGAAATCCTCGGATATGATCAAAGGTTACTGAAGGATTTGATTAGGACGCGTTGAATATTCAATTAAAGGTTGTGGTATATTCTCAAACTCAAGAGGTTGATTAAGATTGTGACGTTGAGACAATGCTAATCTTTGATAATAAGCTTGGGTAGCCAAAGGTTCTACAGCATAATCATCGATGAATCCCCTAATGTAGTCTTGGTATCTATGGAGGAATGTGCGATAATGGAGCAAGATGTCTCGATTCTTATACAGGAATTCTCTGCGATCTAAAGTCTTTTTGTAACTTAAGTTTGTTTTGGGCTTCTTGATCCTATTGAAAACTGATTTCGTGGTGAACTTGGTTGATTTCCACTTTCTCAACATGGGAGTAAAATCTCAGAGATTCGGGTCTATATACAAATTTTGACAGAAACCTAAAAGTGCTATTCTATTTCCTAAACGCGCTGCTGAAAAAGGTAAATGCGCTGGAGAAATAGTCAAATGCACTTCAGAATACCTTAGATGCATAGAAACAAAGCACATATGCACAACAGAATACCCTAAATGCACCGAAATAGAACACAGATGTGTCAAAATAGAGTTTAAATGTGCTGCAATTTTTCCTAGATGCGCTAAAACAGTTTTTTTCTAAGGACAGTTTTGACCAATTTTCAGCTAAAATTTTTCATGTTAATTTTTTGGATGATCCTTTATCTGAATTAATGTTTTCGAAAGCACAGCAAAAAATCTAATTTAAATTGATTCGTAACCAAGCATAGAATAAGACAAGCACAACCTAGGTTAGGCCAGGACAATATCTGCTAGACTCCATGTGGGTTTCCCCAACCGCATATCAGTAGCGTGTGAATCCAAAAGCTTGGCTGCACGGGCTCCCCCTTATAGTGCACTATCTTCTCAGGCCAACCAAGCTTCCAACCCCCATGAAACTCCCATGGCGAGTTGATCACCTCTACTACTGACTGCGAAAGTGTGGAAGGCTTCACATCGACCAGTGCTGGACTAGCAGATAGAAGGTTTTTGGCTTTCTAAATAATGGTATTTAGTTCGGGACCCCCGTTCGAGTGGCCATACATGGGGCAAGAGATTAATCACCATTAAGGTGGCACTCCAGCCTAAAGAGGTTAAGCTCAACAAGGTTTAAGGGAGTACAACTCCATCCGTATGACACATCCGCACAAGCAACCTTAGGTTTTCCCTTAAGATTTATATTTATATACCGGTTGGGGGTAGCTTGGCCTTAGCTCCATTGCCGATTTGAGTCATCCCTTAAGGTGAGTACTTTTTCCCTTAAGGCAGGCCCAATTTCTAGAGTCAATAACCATTTCTCTTGCACCCAGGATCGCACAAGTGCACAAGGGGAGAGGATACTTCAATTATTGAGTCAGGGTTACACAGGGAAAAGTGGGTCTGGTTTTCTGATCACCTAGTTTGCACAGGGTGAGAGCATAATCACCTACCACTTTCAAGCACAGTCAAGAAGAGTAGACAAGTTCATTTTAAAGGCACCAAAATCAAAAGTGATTTAATCTAAGTGAAGATTTTGCTTCACAACAGACATGGGGTTCATTTTAACTACATGATAAAGGTGTGGTGGCTAGCCTAGATTGATTCATTTTAAATTCAGCAAGAAAATGAAAGAAATTCTATCTGCGGAAGGCATCAAACTCAGAATCTCGGTTACAATTCAAATGTCAAACTCTGTCCCCCAGATGTGCAGAAACAGAGACCAGATGCGCAACTCTATTACCCAAATGTGCTAAAATAGAATACAAATGCGTCACTCTGTTACCCAGATGCGCGAAAACAGAACCTATATGCGCTATTCTAAATGCAATTTTTTTTTTTAGATTTTTTGAAACATATTTAAATGCGTTAAAGAAAGTCCTATATGCGCTAACTAAATTCCTATATGCACTGCAGAAATACACGTATGCGCCACTCTGTTTCCCAGATGCACCATAGAAATGACCAAATGCGCCGAAATACCTGCAAAATAAAAATTTCCGGATCTTCCAGATGTGCTGCCGAATGCCAGAAAACCTGCAAGGGAAATCTGCAAGAAAACCTGCAAGAAAGAAGTCTAAAATAGGGGCATAGGCCCCACGGTGGGCACTATTTAATGTGTGTATGAAAATATGAGTGCGTAAACGAATTAAAATAACTGTTCAAACACACCAATAGGACATTATATCAAAGCAAAATATAAAGAGTAAAGAAGTGCAAACTCAATATCCTACTTCCATTGTCATCCTATTGTCCTCTATCTTTAGTGTTTTTACCGATTCTAGCTTTGTGTTCTCAGATTGTAGGCTAGGCTCAACAAACTGTCTTCCTAAAGAACGATATTTTGATATGATGTAGATGCAAGATTAAACTATGATAATGATTTGAACTAAAAATCTTAAAATAAACATGATGCTATGATAAATGAACTTTAAATGAATTAAGTGCATGAACTCTAATTAATTGCCTATTACCAATGCTTGGATTCACACAGGTATTTATAGAGTTTTTCGAATGATTTTGATTGGCTGTCTTGATTGACGGTTGTGATAATTCCTGGCAGATCGAATGGTTGAAGAAAGATGAAACTGAAGAAGAAAATAGAAGAACCCTAAAAACAAGATTTTTCTATTTTTATGAAAGAGGAAAAGAAGAGAAGATTAGAAAATCATCTTTCTTTAAAAGAATAAAAGAAAGATTAAAAGCTGATAAATAATTAATTAAAAAAATCAATTATTTATTTGTGGAGGACATTCAGCTTTTCTTAATTAAATAAAATATTTAATTAAGTTTTTAAAAGCAGAAGAAAGCTTGTGATAAGAAGAGAGTTTTAATCATGTTTTTTGAAGAAAGTAGAAGATCTCATAATTGAGAAGATTGCACAATTAGGTTAAAATACCTAATTTTGATTTAGAAAGAAAACATAAGATATTTTTAATTAAATAAGATCTATTTAATTAAATCACTTTTATGAAATTAATTAAATGAAACATTTAATTAATTAGAAGAAGAAAATTAAATAGAAGAAAAGGAGATATTTAAATTTAATTAAATCAAAAGATTTAACTTTAAATTCAAACAATGATAATTAATTTAAATAAATAGAATGTATTTATTTAAATAATTAAGTGGACATATGAAAATAATTAAATAAAATAAATTTATTTAATTATGGAAGAGAAATAAGATGATGAACAATATAATTAAATTAATTAAATTTAATCATATGTAGAGGACTTTAGAAAAATTAATTAAATAATAAATATTTAAGTAATTGCTAGGATTATAGCATGACCATTTTTATGCGTATACAACACCTTCTCACTATCTTCCTTTTCCATTCTAGGAATCAATGTATAACACATACACTCATGCTTCATGCTTTCTAAAAATTTCCTTCCATCGATAAAACAAATTATAGCACTACTGTATACCTTTTCTTCGTCCCTCTTCAGGGGTTTCAACTTATGGAAGACTCCATCCTTCATCAGGGAATAAGTGTTTGCATGGCCATCATGTACAACTCGCCTATTGAGCTGCCACGACATCCCCAACAACATGTGACATGCATCCATGGGGGTGATATCACATAGTACCTCATCACGATAACTTTCGATCTTGAACTTCACCAGGCACTACTCATTGACTAAAACTTTGTGGTCTTTCTACAACCAGGCAATCCAATATGGATGTGGATTCCTTTCCCTTTTCAACTTCAACTTCGTAACCATATCTTCTGACACCATATTATTGATTCTCCCACTGTCAATAATGACATCACAATATTTGTCTTCACACTTGCACCTTGTGCGGAACAAATTTTTCCTCTATTCTGGCTCCTCTTTTGTCACTAGCGCTCTTCTAACCACTAGGACTTGTCCCCTTTCTGCATCATTTGAATGCTCAGATTGAGCCTCCTCATCTGCATGTGCAACCCTTCCATGAC